>NDGN011554492.1:1188-19921 GCA_002564285.1 Tympanoctomys barrerae | reverse complement strand
GTTACAATTTATAATTAATAGAAGTAAATTACTAAAGGAAATACACCACACACAGGATATTGCCAGCTCCACTGAAAGAAACAACTATGGGGTAAACTTTAGGATCCATCCTAAGACCTCCAACCTAAGAATTGTGCAGTAACATTGTTTGCATATATGATTCTCTGCAGCTGTCAGAATTGGCAGCTTTGACCTGGAAGTAAGGACCTGGTGGTCCTTCAGATGAACTTGGAGATTGAATTTCATATGGTTAAGTAAGTTACATTTCCATGAATTTCCTTTTTGATTTGTCAGACATGTATAAAATATGTTCCTACAGATGACCCTGATTGATTTGATGACCATTAGTTAGTCATTGTAGGTGCTTTTCATTGTAAATTGCATCTCCGAAGAATCTCATGCCCATCACTGGGATCCTCCTTCCCATCCTGGGAGGAACAAAATTTCTTCTCTTTGCATTCTAGAGTCTCAGGTGACACATTGCTACCTGTCATGCATGGCTTGTAGAAGGGTTAGAACTTGACTTCTTCTTCCCTTAATGCTTAGTTTTTAATAGCTCAGTCAGTGATAAACCTACCTAAAAATAGCATAAGGATACCGATTATGGTTTGAAGTTTATCTCCCAAATAAAGAATTACTCTATAAATTTTAGCCTATGCGCTACTGAAGCAAGACACATTTCTCTATAAATTGAAACTCAGTAATCAAGAAATGCACAAAGACAGTCATAAAGGGGAACAGTATATCCTATCAAGCATACTGTCTTATAATTATTTTTAATTTGGAAAATAATCTCAAACATTCTTAGAAATATTGAAGGACAACAAACATAAGTTCAGGAAATGGCTTTGAACTATATGGAACCTACATAAGAACTAAAGTTGCATTAATTCTGGAAATGACAACCCACTTAAAGATGCCTCCGAAATCCCTGCACTATCTCAGGCTTTATTAACACAGTATTCTACTAAATTAAATTACATGACTATAGGGCACATTTCACATTTAGGGCTTAAACTGTAAAACTAGACATTTATAAGCATTTTTGGGGCATATCTGAAAATCGAAGTCTTTCACCTGTATACTAGGAATGTAACCCCATGAATTTGGGGAGTCCTCTGTATTCTTTTACATATTGGTAACATTGGATACCTTCAAATGGTTTTATTTGTAAGATTAGCTATATATTTTTAACTGAACTTATGCATTAAGCTATTTTTTCTTTGTCAGCTACTTATAAAAATCTTTCTATTCTGTAAAGCATACTGATTTAAGATATAGAACATAGACCATTCACAACCATTAGACCATTGAAGAGTAGTTTCATATACCTTGTTTACACCAATCTATTCATTCTATACATATAAGTATTAAATGAAATGTATGCATATCAATTAAGAAATTTCAATGAAAATTAAAGTATGAAATGAAAATGATTTATTAAAAATTGTTTTTGAATTAGATGTGGGGAAGAAATTTCTTGGCTAAGAGTGGTGACATATATCCGTAATCCCAACACGTGGGAGGTTGAGGCAGGAGGTTTACTGCCAGCTTGAGGCCAGCTTGGGATACAAAAAAGAAAGTAAAGGAAAGAAAAGAGAAAGAAATTTGTTAAAGATTAGGGAGGAAAATATTAACATTTTGTACTCTGTTTTCTTTCCAAGTGTCTTTGAGGTTTCATTCTACTAAAAGGTTTGTGTATAAGCTAATGAGTTACAGGTAGAAGAAAGACATCTCAGATCCCTTTATAAAGACAAGGGTTTTGATTTTATGCCAAAAGATTAATTACCATTTAGTAGTTTTAAGTTAATTTTTTTTAAAAAACAGACTTATCCTTTACATTTAAAAAATCATTTATTTATTTAGTACAGAGTCACACTATGCAGCTCGGATTGAACTTGGGTCCTTGTACTTGCCAGGTGGGCACTTAGACCAGTGAACTATCTTCCCAGCCATTAAGTTAAAATTAAAATCTTAAGGTATTTATATATCTTGTTTTTATATATCCTTGTTTATTTTTCAATTATCCCATACCTATTTCAATTTCCTATTTCAATTACCTATTTTTCTGTTATCACAGATGAGGTAATTCAATATTTCTAATGTACAGAAATTGAAATTTGCAAAATATTTGAGTCACCTCATAAAAAATACATGTTATGTAAAAGTATAAAATCAAAGTCCAGGTTTTAAGGAAAAGGAAAAAAAAAAAGGACAGAGAATAATAAAGCCAGTTTTATTCAGTTCTGAGATTGGGTCCATTTTAGTTTTTTAACATCAAGGGAAAGAACACAAAATGGCTGTAAAATTCATCATTTTCAAATTCAGAAGCCGAAAGAAAAGAAGAAAAGAAAGAAAAAATGAAAAATAAATTCTACTTGCAAACAGAAAATTCCCTGTTGAGAAAAATCTGATAAAAAACAAGCCGATCTGGTTTGGATACTAAAGTTAGCTGAAATAATATTTTTTGAAAACCATGGTTATATCATAATCTAACTACTTCAGTGTGAATTTGTGAAATCACCTAAAGCTACCATGGTGGGGGCAGGGCACTGAAGGGGTATAACCCCGAGTGAGGTCCTCAGGGAGAGGAAGGCCCACAGGTTGACATTGGCCCCGCAGCTGCAAACATCTTTATTGTCCAGCCCTTATATTCGCCATTATCAAGTGTTACATTCCTCTGTATTGGCGTAATTGTTTAAACACATGCATACTCACCTATGGTAGCTCATACTTAGATAAATGTATTCTGTTGTGCGCATATGCTAGAAAGTAGGGTCATGTCCTCGTGAGTCCACAAATGCCCTGGGCTTTGAAGCAACCCCACATAACAGTAGTTTATTTAAAAACTTTTAGGGCCAGGGAGATAGCTCAGCAGCATAAGCATGTGCCTGTCAGGTGCAAGGTCCCATGTTCAATACCCAGTACAGCAATAATAATAATAATAATAATTACAATAATAATTTCAGTTTTCTTTTTTATTAGTACATGTCTGTGGTATACAATGTTTACGTTTTTTATAAGGAATAGGCACAGATATTTAATATATCTCACATCCTATTTTCATCTGCTTTCCCTCCTCTCCCTCTATCTCTTGAACCCCTAACCTTTGGAGAGAGATCTATCTTCCTACTTATTATTTTTCAATGTATTTTGCTCTTTTTTATATTTTGTGTTTCTCACATAAGAAATCTCATGTTAGAGTCACCTGGGAAGCTTTTGCATATGTGATTTTTGGCTCCACCCACCAAATTCTGGTTTGATCTACTTGGAGACAACTATAGACTGCTGTTCGTAAGCCACCTAAGTTGAGGGCCCATGGAGATGAGGGAAGCATTTCTTTATTCTTGGTGATAAAGGAGATTTAAGAAATGGCTATCCAGTTCTTGAATACACAGGGGGTGGAGTTGAGTGCAGAATGGCCTCTTTTGCCACTGCTAGGTCTGGTCCTAGGTTTGAGAGCTCTTCGGAGAACTGATGTCGCTTCTCACTTTCGCAGCTTTTGTTGTTTTGGCCAAAATACGAAGTCAACTAAAAAGTGTATTTACTTCCTCATTCCTTGTACGTTTGGGCAGCCTTGAAGATTTTCCTGCTTATCCTTGGAGATAATAAGCCACCCCAAAATTCAATGATATAAAAGACCATGATTTCATTTAGCCCCAAGAATGTACAGGTCAAGAGCATGCGCGTCTAGCTAGTTTAGCTCTGTGCCATAGGATCTCAGCTGAGAGGCCTTAGCTCAGTAGTACTGATGTAGATGGCTGGAATCACGATGGGCTGAATCACCTGGAAATGTCTGTGCCCGCACATCAGGGGGCAGCTGTGCACCCAGGCCTGGCCTCTTCCTTGCTCAACCTGAGGGTAGCTGGACGTTTTACAGAGCAACCAGGACTGTGAAAATGAATGTTCTTTTTAAAAAAATGTTCACAGTTTCCACTTTCCTATTCCTTTCTGATTTAGTCTTTTTTTTTTTTTCTGATTTAGTTTTGAGTATAATTTTGCATCACTTCTGCTGAACTCTGCTAGTTAAAAGTCATAAAACTGCTCAAGAGGAGGACAGCAAGGCCCTGTGCGTGCTGCCAAAATACCATTTGATGTTGGCTTAGATTTCATTTGTGACTTGTGAAAAAGTTGCATTACACCATCTTCGAGAAAACTAATTGAAATTCAGAATTAAAGATCATATAAAGGGTGGCTGGTCATTTTACCAAAGCATGTTTTGTTTATTAATGGTGAAATTACGCTTGAGTCTTAAAATTATGAAGCCACACTAAAATGTTTCAAAGGAGTCAATTATCAAAGTTTCAATTTGTTTCTAAATTTGGGAACACATCTATTTCATAAAGAGATTGAGCAAGCAAGGGATAACTTGAGCACTTCAAATTCATTCAATTACTTTCTTTTAAATCATGAAAACTCTAAAATAGGCTTGCTTTATTAGTATAATGATTTTTCTTAGATTCCCCAGTAGCATCAAATAAACTGAGTTGTAAACATACAGTGCTATGGTTTGTGTCTAGTTGTTCCCCCGAAGCCTCTGAGGTTGCAATTAATTCATGATCCAATGCTGGGATTATGGGTGTGAGTGCTACACCAGCCCTGGTGCAGACAATCTGAATACAACATAAGGAAGGGAGAGAGGCTTGCTAGCTAGCTGCTTTTTGCCGTTTTTCACTGCTATGAGCTGCTGTCCCCTGCCATGTGCCACCCTGCCTTGAAGCCAGTAGAGTATGGACTGAAACCTGCACTAACTGTGTTTGCCTTCCTTAATTTTGGGTGTCAGGTGTTTTGTCCTAGCAATGACAGTATTTTGTCCCAGCAATGTTTGGAAGGATTTCTGGCTACCACACCTGGAGGTAGAGTGCTATCAGCATCTGGTGGGTAAAATACCAGACATACGGTAAAATAAGTCAAGCACAGGTAGTAAGTTAGTCTCTGGTACATGATAGGTGTACAAGAAATAGTTGAGTATGGACAGTGGAGCTGGTGGCAGCTGATGAGCAGCAGATCATGTGTATGGGGAAGTGACAAATGTCATTCCCAGCTCAGAACAGGTTTTTCCTTTCTTTCAAGAGAAGAGAGGTAAATGGTCTCTTTCCTCTGGCCCAGTGCCAGAGCCTCCAGCTTTTAATATGAACTAACATAAATACCTCCTATCTAGATGGTATGCTTCTCAACTGTCATGTCTTAATACTCTTAGAGAATTTCTAAACAGAAGTGAATTTCAAAGTACTTAATATATGTTTTATCTCAAAGTTCTCTTAATAGTGAGATAAAAAATCTGAGAATCCTAAGAACAAGTGAGTTACTTTAGATCCTTTGTGGTTACTATTTAGGCAAATCCATGATAATTACTTTCTTTCTTTTCTTGTTTTCTTCAGTTGATTAACAGTAAAACATTTTACACTAAGGCCACGGGGAGCAAACTCCCTCAAAAGCATGTGGCGCACACTGTAAGCTGACTCACTGTCACTGATCAGCACAAGCTCATCCAGTACTTAGCTGGCTACATGGCGAGAAGCCGAGTGAGAGATGATGGTCGATGCTTGCGTTTCATGTAAAACTGAAGACAGCTCACTGCCCAGCTGCAGTGGGGTGGTTCCTAACCCAGGGTCCTGCTGGAGGCTGTGGACAGCTCTAGTTTCACCTTTTCTCAATTTGCAGTCATGACAACGGAGAAAAGTATCAATTCCTTCCACATTCACTTCCATATCTAAAAATATAATTCTGTGTTTTAAGCTAGTTGTCCTTTCCAGTATAGTATACATTATTTTTTAAAGCAGTCCTTGTCCACTGGTGCACTTGTGCTTCTTAGGGGACATCAGGCAATGTTTGGAGGGATTTCTGCCTGCCATACCTGGAGGTGCAGTGCTACCAGCATCTGGTGGGTGGAGCCTAGAGATGCTGCTCAGCATCCTTGAGTACTCGGAGCAGCCCCAACCTCAGCAAGAGATGGCTGGTCCCACAATGTCAAGAATGCCACGAGTAGGAGACCCTTGAATGAGGATGTGCAGGATGGAAAAAGGTAATGCAAGTTAGGGAAAGATGCTTGTTACTCGTGAAAGCTAGCAGTTGTGTTCTTAGGGAATGTTTTGCTTGTTGCCTCGCTAGAGTTCTGCAGTGTTGATTATTTGAGAGGAAGCAAAGCAAGGTCTGAGTGAGAGACAGATGTGAACATTTTTAATTCTCAGTGGTTGCTCTGTCAAGGATGCTTAGTAATATAATTTCTGCATTTGTACAACCAGGACATACAAGTGATTCATCTTCTTCATGTTACTTTGTTTTTGAAATAAACAACCACAAGCTATTCTGATTGCCTCAGATATGGCAGAAGAATTCCCTAATGTGAACTACTTACCAGGACATAACTTACAATGGAAAATCTTGATAACTTTTCTGCTAGGTCAGTGGTAGGGAATCTATTTCACGTGTGTGTGTGTGTGTGTGTGTGTGTGTGTGTGTCTTTGTGTTTCTTTAAGACAAAAAATGACACTGTCCAACTTTCTTTTTAAACTAAAATCTCAGCATTCAGATTCATCACAGTGTTGGCACTTTGTAATCAATAAATGGGTTTCAGGTTCCAGTTTGGGTACTTGTCTCAACAAGATCTGCCATCCCTGTGCTAGAGGCTCCTGTCCGCACACCCTGAACCTGGATTTGCCTATAAATGTTAAATGCCAAGAAATGAAGGTTAGCCACTGGAGTGCTGTGTGGCAGCTTGTGAAAACAGAGGCTTTGGGGACCAGCAGGACCGCAGGAGTCAGCCTATAGTGTGACGTGATCCTTGAGGGACTCCTATGCATACGAGAGATGGAGAAGCACTGCTGCATACCTTCATTCCAGGGCAACAAGGCTCCTGTGCATTGAGATTTTGCTCTTACGTAAAGATGGGAGCATTTGTTTATGACTCATGGTGTTGCATTGGGAAAGTTGGTTTACCTCTTGTGCTTCAGTATTTTCGTTTGTTAAAAAGAAGAAAAGATAAGAGAACCTCTAAATTCTGTGGGATCTGTGATGTTTTCTCCAGTCTGCAATGTTGTGGGTTATCTTGGGGCATGTAAACTCGGGTAGAGACTTTGCTATATCTGTGATGGCGACCCTTTTAAGAAAACTCACTTATTTATTCCAAAGGACCAACACCGCAATTAAGCCTGAATCCTAACTCATACATTAACACCTTTAGTTTTAAAAGAAAAACAACACATGCCTCACAGGTTCACCACCACTGCACTGTATGAGCACAGGGTCATATTCATAGTCATGGAATTCTTAGGTAATCTGTCAGCCTTAAGAAACTGTTAAGGGGCGTGCCTCCTGGTTGACACCTGGGTGCACTCATTCTTGCCTCATTGATTGTCTGTGCATTATGTATAAATTATCCTCCCACTAAGAACCAGCCCGGCCTGTAGAAGCAGGCTGTCTGGGAGTGGCTAGGTGGCCATCTGTGCCCTCGTCACCAAGCCCACAAGCTGAGGTCTCCCACCTACCTCCAGGCAATAATAACACCTGAAAACAGCAGTGAGGGTGAGGAGATTTTAAGGCACAGCTCCCAGACAGGAAAGGCTCTTGTAATTGGCCTTATGGTAAGAACCACCTATAGGTGGTACTTTACTTTTCTTCATTAAAGACACCGCATTAGCTTAACTGCTTCCTTGTGCTAATAATCCTTTCACAAAGCAGACGCATCAAAACATCACACTGTATGTCAAATGCACAGAATGTATCAATTATACCTCAATAAAGATGAAAAACATACAGAAAGGTATCGACATATGTATGTAAGGATACAAAAATTAGATGTCACATATGACCTGGTGTGCAAGGAAAATATTTGTTTAAACTTTTTAACAAAAGAATATGTAAAACAAAACAAGAGGGAGAGGGAAAATGCAAGAGTATAACTACAAACCAAAATAGCTACCACTACATTTTCTGTCCCTAAAAAGTCCTGCACAGTCCCTTGAAATTACCTTTCCTTTGAAAATGAAGGAAAAAGTAGGAGAGTAAAATTTATTTGTTATAAACCAAGGCATAGAAATAAATTTATTATTGTATAGCTAGCTAATGAAAGCTGCTCTCTGATCTATAAATTGTCATTGTCTAGAGATGCAAACCATATAACATTTCTTTGTAATGTGGCTCACGTTCCACCTGAGCCCAGATAGCAGCGTCCAGGACTACGTTCATCCTATGTGCCAGTCAATATGCACGTATACATCTGGTAATGGGAATAACTGGTCAGA
Source organism: Tympanoctomys barrerae (assembly GCA_002564285.1). Taxonomy (NCBI): domain Eukaryota; kingdom Metazoa; phylum Chordata; class Mammalia; order Rodentia; family Octodontidae; genus Tympanoctomys; species Tympanoctomys barrerae. The sequence goes on along the minus strand of NDGN011554492.1, from coordinate 11,678 downwards.
GGACAACACTGTGCATTACAGCAAATACTGAAATTCCTATTACTTTGTTAAGTGAAATTCAGTATCACTTGTAATTTTTCTGTTTTAATACTATTTTCTACTTTCTTTATAAAATAAAATTAAGAAAACAAAAACAGAGAACCTTGATTCCCTGGCAGCCAGGAGGTGGTCCTGACTGATGGCTCCTGTTGGCCCGGAGCAGTTCCTCATGTGGGCAGCTCTGCCTCACTTAATACACATCTGGCTGGTGAGGCAGACCCCTGCCTAGTCAGCCTCCTGCCTGGGCAGCGTGGGCCCTGGCCAAGGGCTTCTCTCCATGGTAGTTAGCTCCTTTCTAGGGGTGAAACTCTACGCCTGCCTCATAAAGCCAGCTTGTATCACTCAAAACTATCTTGACAGTTTAGGTTAAGGGTGTAGACATTTATGGAATTTTAACTGAATCATTTTAAGAGAACTGAAGGGTCTGGATCTGCCACTGTAATATATGCACACTACTGTAAAACCAGGGAGCAAATAAACAAACAAACAGCTACCATGAGCATTGTTGACAAGAATTCCCAATGGAACTCTGAATGTTAAGCCATCTCCAGCTCCAGTTATATCTGCTGTCGTAGCTTCTAGAAGTCGGGACTATAAACACAATTATTTTTCTTCATTACGATTTTCTTTTCCAAATCATTACAAAAATAGGTGGCAGGGGAGTGGAGAGTTGAACTAGATTAGAACAACTATATACATAATAATTATAAACAAAAACTACATGGCACACAACAGCAGAGGAAAGAAATGAGGTTAACACAAACTAAGAGGTGAGAACATAACACAATTATACAGGCTGTTTGAGCATACAAAATTGCTGTACTTGATTTTTAGCTTCCTGTTGTTCAAAATAAAAAGTTATTTACAGTTTGATTAGGAGAAAACATGCCATTTTCCTAGTTCTTACAATAAAAACAAATGCATGTGGATCTTTTTGAAGGGGCTAAAATATGACCCTTATGGTCAACACAGTCCTGTGTCTCACAGAATGCTTTTCCTATCAACACTGCATGAAAACTAAGACACCAAAACAAAATTCAGTGAAATACTGCAGACAGAAGGAATTTTCTGATGGTCAAGTATGATCCAAAGGAAACCTCTGAGTATGGTTTTAAATCATACAGTAGAGCCAATAGTGAATAATTCAGGTATAGAGGGATAAGGCTCAAGCTTAGGGACCAGACAATGGGGTAGAAGTCCAGAGAATTCTGAGTCCCCCTTTGGGTGACAAACAGCAGGTAAGCTTAGCATGGGCACATGTACCTTGTATGTGCCCAAGTTTATTATCAAATCAGTTCTCTGACTAATAACAAAACCTACGTGAAGAACTTGGGATCAAATACCACAGATAAGATTTTCTGAAAGGATCTTAAACCATACACTGAGCTTGGAAAATTATTCAGGTGTCAGGTTTGCAAAATACTGCAATCAATTGTTTTGGAAAATTATGATGCACATTAACACACTGAAGATCTTCAGTAAATGAACTTTTTTGTTTTGTTCAGAGTTTTCCACTTATTTGATCACCAGATCCACAGCTGACATATTATGTGACTTAGTAGTTGAAGTTTAAATACACATTAAAAAGCCTTTTGTTAGACTTCATCTGAAGACACGACTCAATGTTTTATTGAGATGAAAATATGACTAAAAAGGAACTCATTTTGAAGAAAGCAATGAAAATAAACGATAGCATCTCTAAGGTACCTCAAACAAGTGTAAGCTGCAATTAAAGCCTCCACAATACTCCCAAAGGCTACCAAAAACATAAGATCTATATCTAAATATATGTGTATATTGCAAATGTCCGGCAAATATTCAGAAGTGAAAGTTCCTTATAACTTTCTCTGTAAACTCATATGACTTGACTCTTAGGATGAATGTTTAAAAGTTGTAGTTTGCCAATTTAAGGAAAATTGAGAAGCCTGTTATCTAAATTTTCTAATATTTTCATTTTAAACAGAAAACTTCAAAGTTTTAAGTGTCCATTTTGAAGTTAAGGACTTTTATTTCATATATACAGAAGGGCAGGAATAAATTTTGTTAACTGGCCTTTGTGAAAACCACACATTTAATTTCCCTGAAAAGATGGAATTCTGGAAAGAATAAGGAACCACCTTGAATGCTGTAGGACAGTGTGAATAGCTAGACAATTTCACATCCCATTTGAAGCAAGGAGAGGAAACTTCTGCACAGCTGGTGAGTTAAACTGTCATATTATTCTTGAATCTGGTTACACTTATGATACAATTGAAAAGTAATTTAATATTATTTTATATTTTAAGCTCAATTTCCTCAACTGAAATAACAGAAGATACAAAAATACAAAAAATTCATCAGTAGATCCAGATCAGTGTTCATGTGCTTTTATCTGTGATTGGCCTACAGTTCAACATCAGAACTTCTAGGAAACTGTAAATGCTTGGATGAATGTAGTGAGTGAGGCCAAGAATTAAAAACTATCATTTCTCATCACAGAGCACCCTGAAATTTTAATCTAGTCTTATGCAAGGTTTCTCTTTCTACAGTTTATCTTTTTTTAATTGAAAATTCCACAAATAAACATAGCTTAAGTTTTAAATAAATTTTATTACAGTGTGTTGCTAAAATCGCTGTATTTTATCATCGATTTTTTACTCTACCTAATTTACTAATTTTCTCACAGGTATGTATGTACGTATAGGGAAACAATATAGGATTTAGTGCTATTATAATTTCAGGCATCCATTGGAAATCTTGAAATGTATACTGTGCTAAAGGAGATGGCTGTGTTACAAAGCATTTGAATTCCCAGACCAGATGACTTCAGTCCAATCTTCGATGTCTTCAGTTTTTCTGGCAGTGTGGTGTTTAACAATCTTATATTCTTTTCCTTAAAATCTCACCTTATAGCACCTACCTGGCAAGAGTAAGGTCCTGAGTTTGATTCCTGGTACAAAACAAAACAAAACAAGACAAGACAAACAAAAAAACCTCACTTTATATTGGAGTATTCAAAAGTCAATTCTAATAAAGGATTTGAAATTGAACAAAGCCCAAAATAAGTATGTGCTGTTATCACAAAATAAGTATGTTATATTATCACAAAAGAGCTTTTCTGACAAAACAAATTCTTATAGAATGGTCTTGTATTATATTTGGTGATAATATTCTAGTTGGATTAAAAATTTACTATTTTTTCACCCACAAGCTCCTTAGATGCATATCTATAAATACTTCAAATAGTTTTAAAGCAGAAAAGATACTTGAAGATATATAAATGATAGTGCTTGTGTAAGCCTAATCCACTGCAGTAAAGCCATTTTTCTCCTAAGTATCGGGGCAATTTGTAGGCTCATTTGCGAACACAGGGCACTTTATGAGGACCCTGCCTCAAAAATTCATGTGAGGGGGGTGGGGAGATATCTCAGCAGTTGAAGCACCTGCCTGGCAAGTGCAAGGACCAGGGTTCAATCCTCGGTATTGCATGTGCTAAGGAGGCTGCAAGAGGATCACTACAAATCTGAGCTGCATAGCAAGACCCTGTACCAAATAAATAAATTAAATATTTGGAGAAAAATACATGGGAGGCCGTGAACAATGGCAGTTGACATAAGATAAAACATCTGGACAAGACAAGGCTGCAATGTGCTCCTCCACAGGCCTCTGCTGTGCCAAGGCAAGGCTGGGCCCAGTAGGCACAGCCTTCAGCTTCACTACATACAGATTCTGAGGCACTGGGTGCAAAGGAGGACGGGAGGTAATCGTAAACTTTTCTGATTCTTCCTTGCATAATGGTGAAGTTTTCATAGCCAAGAGTACAGAGAATTTTTTTCCAGAAAGTACTATAAGCCCTAAATGAGAAGACGAGCCCTAAATGCTTCCTTTACTTTGTTAAAAAAATAACTACTGCCTTAGTTCCTATGCTTGCTGTAACTTAATACAAATTTAAAATAGTACACATACATTATTTTGAGGGCTAGAGGTCACATGTGCCAAAATCAAAGAATTGAACAGGATTTTTCTCCTTCGGGAACCAGTAGGAAAGAATTAGTTTCATTGCCTTTTCTAATTTCTAGAGGCTTCCGGAATCCTTAATTTGTAGCCCTCCAGCTTCAACACTAGCAGCATGGCTTCTTCACGCCCCTCCCTGTTCTGCTTTAGTTAACAACTCTTTCTTTGACCTTCACACTTTCCTGTTATAAAGACGCTTGTGGTTACACTGGATCTTCCTGGATAATCCAAGGTAACTTTTTGTGTTAGTCAGACTTGCTTTACTATAACAAAATTCCTGAGAAATCAGTTTAGGGGAGTTTGTTCTTAACCAGTTTCAGAGGGTACAGGCTACTGTTATCTGGCTCTGCTGTGGCATAGTACCTCATGGCAGAAATGTGCAATAGAGGAAAGGCAGTTAGGAACAAAGAGAAAGCAAAAGCTAGAGTTCCAGCATCCCCAGGGAGGGCATTTCTCCATGACCTTTCTTCTCCTAGGCTCCACCTCCGGAAGGAAACTGCATCTCCTAGTAGTGCTACATGTTGGCAACAAGCCTTTAACACATGGGCTTTGTGGGACATTTAAAATCCAAACTATGCTATCCACACAGGATCTATAATGTAACATCTGCAAAAATGTCCACTGCCTCCAAAATTAATGTATTCGTAAGTTCTGGACGTTAGAAAGTGAACATCTGTGGCAGGCTATTACTGTCTTTGCCAAAGTATATTAGTAATTTTCATAGTTTTTTTTTTTAATAAAAATACCTCAATCATGGCCTGGGAGATAGCTCAGTAGAATAAGTACCTGCCTGGTAAGTGCAGGGTCCTGAGTTCAATCCCTGGTACTGAAAGAAAAAAAAAAAAACAAACCCAAAAAACAACAACAAGAAAACCTCAAAACTCAATCATTTTTAAGATTATATTAATTTTATTTACCTCTTGGGGATGAATTAATCTGAATTAAGCAATGAATAGAATGGACAGACAGAACTGGCACTCACAAAGCATCTGTTAGAGAGATTCTTAATTGGAGTACAGCCTCCCAGCATCCACTTTTCTTCTTTGGCCTGTTTCCTCATTTCTAAATATGTAAAACAGTGTTTTGAAAAGAATGAAAAAGCAGTACATCTGATCACAGCATGGTGGCACAAACCTATGATTCCAGCACTACATAAGGACGAGGCAGGAAGATCACAAGTTCCAGCTTGGGGCTGGGGAGATAGCTCAGTAGAATAAGCACTTGCCGGCTAAGTGCGGGGTCCAGAGTTCAATCCCAGATACCACACACACAAAAAAAGCCCCAAAACAAGTTCAAGCTCAGCCTGAACAACTGAGCAACTCAGTGACACTTTCTCTTCCACAAAAAAGCACATACATACATACATACACACATACATACAGAAAAAGGGATGGGAAGATGGGAATGTGGTTTAGTGCAAAGGTCCTAGGTTCAATCCCTACTGTCATATAAGGAAAGAAAAACCCAGTCAATTTCAGAAACATTTTAATGCATGAAGTTATTAAAAGTATGTTTTTTAATATTCATGTAGAGGCCAAAACACTGAGGTGGAAAACTGGGGAATAAGTTAATGAATTATTGATATTTTTAGCTATTATAGATTATCTTTACCTAACAATATTATAATACACTATAAGGAATCATTTTCCTTATATATAACAAAAGAGAATTTACATTAAGATAGGTTATTCATATTGGTCATTACTTTATTACAATATGTATTATATACAATTTTGTTTCATAAGAATATATAAAAATCATACTTTAAATAAAAATCTATGCATGGAATATATAAACAGTAACATTTTGAAGGAAAGAGAAAAGCTATGAAAACACTGACCTGAAATGTATTAAAACTGAAAAACACTAGTGTACATAGCAATGATTTAAAGCTTCTTATAACACAGAAACACTAGTAAATCTTGAGGTACTGAAAGAACAAGCTGTTACAGGAAAAACTCAAATTAGATACATCCACATTTTTAGATTTACACTGTCTACAAGTGAATCCCTTGAAATGGTATATAAGCACATTTCTTTGGCACTTAGCAATACAGACAAAGGTGTGTTTAGTTTAATGTGACTTTATTATTGCAGACAAATTTTAATTATTTTATATAGGTAAAAATATACAATATGGCTTTAAAAGTTTTAATCTAAAAGCGTGTAACAGGTGGTTATCATAGTCACAATTTTAAAAATCCCAATTTTTTAGCTGAACAATTCATCCAATAACATGTGGAATAACAAAAATGGTTTATATGAAGACTTTTAAAGAAAAAATAAATGTAAAAATAGAATATTAATCTAATCACTAGCTTAAATTCCTAGTGATGTCAATTGGGAAGCAAATTGTGAAATATTTTAGACAAATCTTTTTTTTTTTCTTTTTCTTTTCTTTCTTTTTTTTGGGGGGGGGGCAGAACTGAGAATTGAACTTAGTCAGGCCCTTGTGCTTGCCAGGGAAGCGCTTATTCTACTGAGCCATCTCCCTGGCCCAGCAAATCTCTTTTCAACACCTGAATTAATTCTAAAGATTTAAAATTGTGATTGAAAATGCACAGACCTGAAATACTTTGACTCAGGTCATGTTTCTATACATTATTTTCTTTAAAAAGGAAATAAAGATGTATCTTTGTATTAATCTTTGAGATTGCATCATGTTATCTTTTTTTTTTTTTTGGCAGAACCAGGGTTTGAACTCAGGCCCTTGCACTTGCCCGAGAAGTGCTTATTCCACTGAGCCATCTCCCCAGCCCCACATCATGTTCTTTATATTAAAAATGTGCACATGTACTTCAAATGTTATAAAGAATAGCAGATAGTGACATGTTTTCCTTTAAATAGTGTGAGGACACTTTCTTTTTCTTGATATCAATACAAAAGCAGATGGACCCACTATTTTTCTTTTTTAAAAAATTTATTTATTTATTTATTTGGTACAGGTTCTTGTTACACAGCTCAGACTTGTAGTGATCCTCCTGTCTCAGCCTCTCCAGTGCTGGGATTTCAGGTGTGCACCACCACACCAGATTCAGTGGGCAGCACAGCATGCAGCACTGGAGATTGAGCCCAGGTCCTTGAACTTGTTAGGCAAGCGCTCAGACCACTGAGCCATCTCCTCAGCCCCGCTATTTGATTTCTTAAAACACACTGATAAGGTATACATAAAGCCTAAGTTACTTATGTGCATATGGAAGGTATGGACTACTCTTAAGTGAAGTAGACAGTACTTTACGAGTCATTTTGTTCATTATGGTGGTACAATGCACCATTCTCCTTATTCATCACAATACTTTGCACTGAAAATTTTTATCTTCAACCTTAAAATTCCTCAAATGTATTAAAAGTTTCCACTGCTTTAAAAAGTAAAATTTATAAAGTCAATATAACATATCATAAAGGGTTACAACTCAAAGACATTTTACACTTGATCTTAGCCCAAAGGCTGAGAAGTGATGCTGTGAGACATTCTAAAGAAAATTTATACACATCAAGATGAGTGCTTTGCTTAATATAACTAAAAAGCTAGACACAAACCTGCTTCTTTTCACTATAATTTAATAAACATTGTTGCATTTAACAGATTTTCATATGGCAACATTCAACTACAATTGTGAAGATTTCAGTAAACAGTGGTATATCTCCTTTGAAAAACACTGTTGAAATTTAAGTGCTACTATTTTAGTATCTATATAATACTTGAGAATTTAAAAAGATATTTTACTTTGGAATTTTTCAACATAAGGCACATAGCAATATTTAAAGCACAGAAACAACTATATTACATAATAAATAGTTATCCTATTAATATTTGCCCTTTACCTGAAGTCAGTGGGTGAGTAGTGCAGTAAAAAGTGCCTGAATTAATAAAAATGACTGATTTTAGGGAATCTCAGTAATATTGTGTGCAGAATGCTATTAATTTAAAAAAGGAAATGAATATTTAAATATACATCCTACAGTGTTATAGGTAGGAAAAATGTGAGGCACTTAGATTAACAATGCAGGAGAAAAGCATTGAGAGTATCTTTTCTTAAAAACTCCAAATTATGTTATAGGTGAGAAACCAGAGACTAAAAATATAGAGTTAAGTTGGTCTTTAACTTGGTATGTATTCCACTGATGAAAATCCACAAGTTCAAAATTTGAAGTATTCCACTTTTATTCTGAAAGAAATAATTCACATGGAGAAAGTTGCCTGATTTCAAAGGGTCTTAAAGTTCCTCTGACTAAGTTTCGCATATTCTGTGGCCCCGGAAGATGTGAAATGTACATGGTCTCACTGCTCTGGCAGCGTTTTCTGTTTTAACAATGACAGTCCATACAACGCTGAATTTTATAAAAGCCATGGTTAAAATTTGGTTTGGAATTAACGGTGTGAAAAACACGCATCACTGCTGCCATGTGAACTTGCTGACATCCAACACTGACAGGTATTTTATTTATTTTTTTATTCTGTGATTCTTCAGAAACTCATCAAAAATTAAGGTGAAATTTGGGCTTAGAGTTACAGGAACCCACTGGGTGTCGAGTCAGGGAAAGGTCTGGCGTCTGTCGGGTGAGGGAACAGATGCAAGGCAGCCTCAGCGCTACTTAGGGTGTTTACCTCAGCAGGGTATGCGTCATTCAAAACTCCTCCACTTTGAAACTGAAAGCAAAAACAGCAACACAACTGATTAGGACAGATCTTCCTAAAGCCATAAGTCATTAAATGACATATGAATATGTATCAAATTCCTTTACTGCTGTTACAACGCAAATTTTTAAAATAAAGACATACTGAGAACATACTATGTATTAGCTGCATTTATTGCTTTTTGCTTTGTCCATTATCTTGACAAAAATTTTTGAAGATGACATAGATGAGTGATAGAACTGACTTTACCAGGTTGTCTTTGGGTCACACAGGTATCAATAGGTCAAGAGAACCAGTCATGAATCCTATTAAACATTTTCTGCATAAGTAGATTTGCCATGCCCAGTCTCATGTCAGTCAACTAGCTCCTATCAATGAATTGATTATGTTCAAATTATTATACTGGGTTGCAGACAACCCAGGACTATACCAAAAAATGACCAGTTCTTATTTTCTAAAGGTTTACTGATAGTCCTAAAATATTACATCATGAGTATGATTTCCTTCAACAATTATCAGTAATATTTAAATTAACAAATACTACTAAAAGCACTGTTGCACTTAAGAAACTGAATTATCAGGGCCAACAAGACAGCTCAGCAGACTAAGTGCCTGCTTAGGTAACAGCAGGGACCGGGCTTTGATCCCTGGTACCCCATGCCATGCTGGCCCCACCCCTGGGTATTGGGAGCTGGCCACCAACTCCGGGCATGGTGGTGCACACCTGTAATCCCAGTGCTGGTGAAGCTGAAAACAGGAGAATCACTATAAGTCTGAGCTGTGTAGTGAGACCTTGTACCAAATACATACAAAAATAAATAAATAAATAAATAAATAAATAAGAAAGAAAAGAAAAGCAACTGGATTATCAAAAGAAAATGCTCTTTCTTGCCTCCCCCTCTGAAAGTACTCTGGTTTTTCCAACTGCTACACAAAAAAAATAAAGAAAAAGAAAAGGAAAGGAAAGGAAGAAAGAGAGGAAGGAAAAAATAAGGGAGGGAAAAAGAACATAGAGATACACAGTTCTGTAGTTTTACAGATTACACAACCTTTACAGTGTAGCATACAGTCAAAACTACAGAAATATTCAAACAGATTAAAAGCCAATCTCCTTCATGAACATACATGCAAAAGTCCTCAATAAAATCCTAGCAAATAGAATACAGCAAATCTTCAAGAAGATTACACACCATGACCCGGTAGGATTCATCCCAGGGATGGAAGGACAGTTCAGTATATACAAATTTATAAATGTAATATACTATATCAAATAAAGACAAATCCAAAAACCACGTGATCACCTCAATCAAAAACCAGTTTTCATCTCAAGCAAAAAAGGCTTTTGACGAAGTCCAACACTCATTAATGTTCAAAGTCCTACAGAAAACAGGAATAGATGGCCTCTACCTCAACCTGATAAAGCCACCTGTAACAACCCAATTGCTGACATAATTATACATGGGGAAAAACTGCAATCTTTTAATGTCAGATTGCGTACAAGACAAGGATGTCCTCTATCACCACTCCTATTCAATATAGTTTTAGAATCGTTAGCTAGCTAGATTGTGTACAAGACAAGGGTGTCCTCTATCATTAGACAATAGGGAGAAATAAAAGAGAACAGGGAAAGAAGAAGTTAAATTACCATTATTTGCAGATGACATGATGCTCTACTTGGAAGACCCAGAAAACTCCACCATAAAGCTACTAGAATTAATACACAAATTCAGTAGCAGACCAGGATACAAAGCCAATTCCCAAAAGTCAATAACATTCCTCTACACAGATAACAAACACACTGAGAGGGAAATTATAGAAA
>NDGN011554490.1:2378-13740 GCA_002564285.1 Tympanoctomys barrerae | reverse complement strand
ACACACACACACACACACACACACACACACACACACACACATAAATAAAAAAAATTTAAAAAACAAAGTAAAGGAGAAGAAAAAGTATAATATAGAAGACTTAGGTAAAAAGGCAAGACTGAAAATTTCTGAAATAACCTTAGGGTACACAATCTAACTTTGATTCAGTACTTCTGATAACTGCTTGGTTTATAGTCCTTTTTCGGTTCCTATAACTACAAAGTTAACATTTAGCAGTTTCTACATGTCACCGTTACAAATGCTTTACATAGTAATCCACTTAATCCATACAATCAGGTACACAGGTATTATCATTCTTATTATACATGTGAGGGAAATGGGGCCTACAAAAGTTAAATAATTGGGCTGTGATCATTCAGCTAATAAATGGTAGAGCTGAGATTCAGACCCATATAGCCTGGTGGCCATGAACCTCACCCTTAGCCACCAAACTGATCTACTATCTAATTAAAGGGGGCAGTCAAACTTGATTTACAGATTAATGATTATAATTGTGTTATAATTTTGTGATGGTTTGTGTATGGGTGTCCCCCCAAAGCCTCATGCAATCATGGGGCAGCTTCTGGAGTTTGTGATTGATTACTGTGGATGTGGATGCTACACCTGCCCTGGGGCAGGGAATTTGCATTACATTGCAAGGTGGGAACTGAAGCTAGCTGCTTGAACTCCTGCTACCCCTCCCTTGCTCTTGCTCTTTGCCAACATAATGAAAGGTTGCCTGTTGCCTTGGAGCCAGCTAAATATGAACTGAAACCTCCAGTAACTGTGAGCTAAACAAACTTTTCCTTCCTTCAATTTGGGTGTTGGGTATTTGTCCCAGCAATGAGGAAAGTAACTAAGACAAATTTAAACATATTTACGTTCTATGAATTTGTTTTTATACTACTTACTAGAAGATATACAACTAAAATATTATAGCAGTGTATTACAAATGCTGTAAAACTGTTTTGTAAATGTGCTCCTTGTAATATGCAGCAATCATTTTTACATGTCTAATCATTTTATACATTTTATACACCTTAGATACATAGGACTAACTACATAGAGATAAATAATGGAAATTATAGGGATTTTTTAAAAGGTATTTCTGACAACATAAAATTTTATTTTAAATGATGCCTTTAACATCTAACCAACTATAAGAGAATTGTGGTAGTAGTTCTAAAAGCAGTGTAAGATTATAAAAAGAAAAAAACTTAGCTGTGCTCCAAAACAATGAGATGTTTTGCGGAGGATTAAAGGTAAGTAAGGCACACAACTGAGTACCTTGCTACCTAGCAGAGGCAATACATGGAACAGATTACTGACATTTAAGTTCCTCCTGGTGTGAGTTTTGGTACCATCATCACTCTCCTAGTCATTACCATTAAAATCCTGAAAAATGTGTGACTTTTAAAATATTTCTTTAGTCATATCAAGTGCTTGATTTGGTTTTCCACTGTGCATTAACTAAATTTTGACAGAGTATTCTGAGTTCATACAGGCATCCATATTCTGGAGTTACAACTTTCTAGAACTTTATGTTTCTTTCCAGAGCCATAGGGTAATAGCTTCTGGCTTTCTCCTAACTGTAATATAGTATTTACAAATTTCTAAGTAGATATCTATGAACCTAAGATAATGGACATGAGGAGGAAGGCAAGTCCAAAGTTACTTGAGAAGTCTGGGATCTTAAGAGTTGCTAAGAGAAGGGCCAGAGAGATAGCTCAGTAGAATAAGCACTTCCCTGGCAAGCACAAAGGCCTGAGTTCAGTCCCTCGTTTTGAAAAAAAGAGTTGCTAAGAGAAAACCACAATACTTTCTCAGATAAAAGTCAAAGGCTAGATAAATAGGCTGACTTACTCTTTCCCAGTAATGTTTCAGCTACTTTCCACCATTTGCAATTATGCAGTAGTTTGAAAGATCTCAAATTGGGAATAGTCTAGGAAATAGCAGTGTCTTTTGCTTTATGGAAGGTCTGGATTAGGATGCTAGCTTTTATGTCATGAGGTATACAAAATGAAAATTGACTATCCTAACAGCTTACAACCACAGGATCTGCCTTAAGTTTTGTTTTTGAAGGATATCAGAGATCACAGAAACAGGAGCTGGTTGCCTGGAGCCACATCATTAGTGTTGTCCAGGTTTTCACCTCCAACACAAGGTCTGATCCTTAGTAGCTCAATTTTTTCCACTGCATTTAAACTGACTTTGCTATAGTCAAAGATTACTAATGAACAATCAGAAAAAAGCTTATTTTACAGAGAAATACTCATAAAGGAAAATGCTGCAATGGCACTAATACTACACATATTGGCTACTGACTTGAGTTTCATCCAGAAAAAACTGTATGATTATGGTATTTATTCATTAGAACATGGGTGGATCTGTTTTTCAGTGGCAGTAACTGATGGAAATTAATTTTTCATCATCTTTAAATGAAAAACTAACCTATATCAGTACGTATTTCAAGTGCATGTAGTTAAAAAGGCATCTCTCCATATCATTTAGCTAGACAAGTATTTTCCCTCAGCAAGGAGAAAATGCTAAATGTACAGTGTTTTTAAAATAAGCATAGAATTTTCATATTATTTCAGGTGGACACAACATGTTATATTAAAAATAGTAAGTTTTGTTACTTCAGGAAGTCAAACTAAAATTCCCCTTGGAAATACTGCTGACACCACCAACTACTCTTTGAGAAAAAAACAAACAAAAGGAGAGATGAAAGGATATACTCTCCCAGGACTAATAACATTAACTTCAATTTATACAATACAGGTCGGGTGAAGCAGATACAAAGGCCTCCCTTAATCTCTTCTTTGCCTCCTGTTAGCTGAGAAAGTGAGGTTCTTATTTCCCTAGCTTGATTCATCTTTAGGACTGGTCATGTAATTCACTTCTAGCAAATGAGGTAAGTAGAGGCACACTGGGAAGATTTTATGATAAAAAGGACCAAATGTACTTGGTGCCAAGCTCCTTTCTCTTGTCTCAAACATACATACATCAGTGATTCTTGGAGCAGAGACACCTACTTTATAGTCATGAGTAAATAGGACAAAAAGCCAACACAATAAGGATAGAGCACTAAAACAGATATAGTATTTGGGTCATTCAGTCATTTCTCTTCAAAAATAAGTGAGAAGAATTGATCTTCCTCCTTGATTACCCTACATCCAGATGTGTTTTTGAGATAGTAATCATACTGTCATTGCTTAAACCATCACTATGAGGTTGCCAGTTGCAGCCAAACACACAACTAACATAAAAGTTATACACCAATGAGCAAGACTTTTTCTCTATTATGTGGAAAATAAGTTACCAGAGTACTAAAGTATATGACCAGTATTTGGATCAATAAAAATTAGTTTGCAAGAAAGCAGATTATCTGAAGGGAAGCTGAGTTAAACATAGATGCTATAGGCTAGGGGTTGGTCAACTACAGAGCTTAGGCCAAATCCAACTACCTAAGTAATGGTTACCCAAATTTAGCCATGCTCCATCATTTGTGCATTACTGTTTGTGTCTACATTTCCCCTCAAAGCCTCATGTAGTCATAGGTGGAGCTTTTGGGGGTGGCTGGGTAAAGGGTGTGTGCTTCTGGGATTCATGGTGCGATGATAGGATTAAGCATGCAAGTGATACTCACCTTAAGGGATAAAATAGAAGGGACAGAAATAGAGCTGCTACTGCCATCACTTGCTGCTTGCTGCTTTGCTATCTCCTGCTTGCTATGAACTATATCTCCTTTGCAATGCCCCTATGAAACCTCCACGAAGTGTGAGCTATAATAAACTTTTCCATCCTTAACTTTGGGTGGTAGGTATTTTGTCTTAGCAATGATTAAAGTAACTGACACTGTCTTCGTTGATGCTATGAAAAGTTGAGTGGCTATGACACACCTTATAGTTTGAAAACTTAAAATATTTACTCTCTGGTCTTTATGGAAAAGGTTTCCCAACTGTTATAGGTAAATGTTTATCATTCTATTAAAAAGGTATAATTTAGCGCCCCCCAGATACCTTAGCAGATTAAAGCACCCACTCAGACAGACTCAGGGACCAGAGTTGGATACCAGAGAGCATGCTGTGCCGGCCCTGCCCTTGGGGTGTGCTGATATTGCAATTGACATTGGGCGTGGTGGCTTGAGAGTTTGGGAAGCTGAAAATAGCATCATTATGAGTCCAATCTGTACAGTGAGACCCTTTAGAACTTGTACTAAATACATGAAAAAAAGATATCTGATAAAGAAATGTACGTGAAGATGTGGTCTCATTTTTGCAAGATATTTTGGTCAACAGAGACTAATGTTGATAGTGAAGAGAAAGAGCTAGATGCCATTCCTCTTTTCCCCTCCTTTCAAAACCTGATATTGGGAAAGAATGTTTTCAGAAAAACCTATGACACAATATAAACTTATGGACATATCCTGAATGCCAAATTACTCTTTTAGATAAAAGATTTAAGACAGTCATATATATCCTTTATTAAATAACCTTTGTTTTATACAATTTACATAAAGTAGTTGAGAGTGTGAAAAAGAATGCCTATTACTCATTAGATTACCCATGTAATGTTCAACAAGAGTTACTGAGAAAGGAATGGGCCAGAGTATGAACTTAGCAGGCGAAGCAGCTCAAGAGTTATTACACAGGCCAATTTGAGTTGACCATAAGAATTTAAGGGACTGGATATTCTGGTCTACAAATAAAAGGGAACTGGTCTATATGATAACTAACTCTATCTCATAAAGACTGATGACATCACGTATAATATACCTAACTTCCCACACTCTTATTCCATAGTTACTAAGCCATTATCTGATTATTGTGTAGCTTTTCTAGATTTCACACAAAAAGAGAACATGCCTATGAATATATAGTATTTTGTAGTTATGGCTACACTGCCTTTCCTTTTTGTAAGTTCTCATTTCTTTGAGTTTGGTTAATTTAACTGTACTGCATAGTCCTGGATCCACTCTCAAGGTGCAAACAGCCAGGCTTCTAAGTCTTCAACCTTGAGCACTAGACTTTCCCTAGAAGATAACACTGCAAATATTCAGGCAACCAATTCAAACTAGAATTAGAATTTTTATTGCACTAAAGCTTGATAGTATGTATTATTTGCAGTGTATGCCCACCATATTTGACTTTGTGAAGTATTCTGAAAATTTATAAGCTTAATCACTGAACATTAAAAGTTTATGGACATACTCTGAATGTCAACTTATTCCTTCAGAGTAAGTTACTTAACATATATTCTTAATAAGGTACTTAACATATATTCTTTATTACAGGAAAATAATTTTTCTTGTATGAAGTACATACAAATTTTCTTTAATTTGGCACATTTTATACTTAGTGCAACTATTCTTGATCACAACACCAAAGAAATTAAACAATTGTTTCAAAAGTTAGCTACTAGGTGTGTTAACAAGATTGCTTCAGAGAAACATCAAGTTTCTCTTTAGTAAGTTTATTTCATGTTTTTTTATTAAGTACAGAGTCTACAGGGTCTCACTATGGATTGAACACCTCGCGATCTTCCTGTTTTCAGCCTCCCAAGTGCTGGGATTACAGGTGTTTGCCACCACACCCAATCTCAATTGCTGTCTCAGTTTGCCCCTGGGCAGCGTTGGGATGGCAGGCCCCTGCATCTGCCTTAGCACTGAACTATCTGGCCAGCCCTCTTTTTTAAATTTATTTTTTACTTATTTAAGTAAGTAAAGTTTATTTCATGGTTAAGTTAAAAGGCTCTTTTGTTCCTTAATAAGATTTGAAAAAGAACCTGCTGTCCTGTTCTGCAGAATATGCAAACATTCCTGGTACAAGAATGTTTTCAATAAGGAAAAAAATGATAGACAACTTCAACTGCTTTTATTGTCCCTTAAATCATTCTCTCCCAGGGCTGGCCTGATAGCTCAGCAGACTAAAGCACCTGCTTAGGCAGCGAGCAGTATCTGGGGTTTGATCCCCGGCATTTGTGCTAACCCTGCCCCAGGTGGGGGGGCACTGAAATGGCAGTTGAGACTGGTTGTGGTGGGGCGCACCTGTAAAGAAGATAAAATAAAATAAATCTCTCCCAACCTACTGACGTGAAAAGAAAGGATTATTTTGTTATGACAGACTTTAGTCCCATCTTACCTGGTGTCTACATTCCTAAAGAAGTTACTGATTGCCTCATCATAAATTCCTTTCTTTAAAAACAGCGTTATAGGACTTATATGCCAACTCTTCTCCAGATAAAGTCCTTTTAATAGTTCCACAGTACTACAATGTCTAATGTGTGGCTATGAACAAAAAGCAAATACCGCAGAAACAGCCCGGTTTTTGTAATATCTGTGCAGAACAGAATAAAACCTAGGACACCTACAGATTAAGTTCAGCAGAGAGTGAAGAGGATTTCCCATAGGACTTCAGAACGGGTGCATCAAATGAATTTTCTCTGCCTTCTTGGTCATTTTGGAAACTAATTAGTTAAAGCAAGGATAATAACCACACGCGTTTTCTATAAGAAACGTTAACATTTACCACCTGCTGCTCTTCACAAGAACAGTAATAAAGACCCTGATAATCGGGACAAATAGGTCTGTGGCCAGTGCTTTTCAGTCCACTGTGTCTAACAGCGACAGACAATTAAAAAACAAACAAACAAACAAACAAACAAAAACCCAGCTAAGTTTATTACCGAGAATATTCTCAGAACCTATATCGGACAGATGAGAATCCACATAAAACCTTTCCTGCTTGCTGCCTGGGAGAGTTCTGCGATGGCAAGGGGGCTCTGGGCGGGTGCTGGTACCTGGTTGACCGTGGTTGCTCCCTCAGCGCCAGGTCCCAGAAGCAGCAGCGATCTGGATTCCACATTGGCCCACTGTGACCAAAGAAGAGGAGAACGGACATTAGGCGGAAAACCAGACTGCGGGTCCACATGCCCTGGCGCCGCCCACCCCGTAAGTCCACCGACTGGGTCATTCCGACCAGAGGGAAACCCCACCAGCACTGCTGCCTTTCCCGCCTTTTCATTCGCGGGTAACGCCGCTGTAGGAAGGGTGGCTGTACATCGCTGTCGTTGCCACTTCTCTTTCTAGTCCGGGTGGAAAAGAGGCTGCGCAGGTGCAGTGGCGTCCCCCGTTTTCTCTGGGAGCTGGCCTAAGACTGCGGTCGGTGCCGCTTTGTCAACATCTTTGAGCTGCGGCAGTTCCAGGTGCCAGGCTAAACTAAGCTCTGCCGTGGTCTTTTAGATAACGAGCCTTTACACTATTCTTGGTCCACAAGGAGAGTTCCGTTAGCCTCAGAACACCTGGTGTAGGTCACATTTCTTACTCACATTTCACAAGAGGCTGCTTTAGCGTCGGTATCGAGCTGCCTTGGTCTCCCACGGTGCTGGGATTACAGGCCTGAGTCACCACGCCTGGCTTCCTTGTTCTAATAGAAAATAGGCAATGCCAGTGAGCTCAAAGCAACTCAGACAAAATAGACATGGGAGGGCACCCCAGAAGTGAGGTGCACTTTGGCGCCAGGGGCCCAGCAGTTTAGGACCCCCAAGCAGTGTTTGCTGAATGCAGTTAGGCTCGCTAGAGGATTCAAGAGAAATAACTTACCCGCTCCGGCAAGTTTACACTTTCACTGAAGATGCGCATGAAAATCCGAAAGGATTGTGACCTTAAGCTATCATGCGTAGCTGTAATAATTGGTATGGTACTCAGTGGAAGTGTCTAGCCAAATAAACACAAATCTGATGGAGGAGATCAGATTAAATCTGAGTGTTTGGTGCACATGCAGTATTTAGAACAGGGGAGGAAGAGTTTGAAAAATTGGCAGTTCTTAAGATTACTAATTCCTTAAATTTGTGAACCATTAAAGAGTATAAATTTTCATTGAACAGATTAGACCAGATTTCAATTAAGAAATTAAGCATTCCTTTAATGATATTAATATCCCCCACCTTCCAACCTCTGGGAAACTACAAAGCCCTAAGAGGGTTTCTTCATTTGACAAAGCATTACATTATATGAGTCATAATATTTGATTGATTAAAACACTTTATTCCTTCATCAAAACAAATAATACATAGCTGTTCTTACATTTTGCAGATAGTTACTGAGTTTAACATTTCAATGGGTTATGTTGCTGATGATTACCCATTTTTATTTAGATGTTATTCAATAATATATTTTAGTTTCTTATGATTTTATTTTATTTTATTTATTTTTTGCATTATCAGGGGTCAAATTCAGGACCTTGTGCTTGCCAGACATGCACTTAATCCATTGAACTATCTCCCCAGCCCCTCCCTGCCAAAGTATTATTTATTTATTTATTTATTTATTTATTTATTTATTTTTGCAATACCAGCGGTCAAACTCAGGACCATGTGCTTGCCAGGTATGCGCTTATTCCACTGAACTGTCTTCCCAGCCCCCACCTGTTTCTGAAAACAATAGCTTTGAATTCAGACTTTTTAATATTTTCTGGATTTTATCTTTTTTTTTGGTAGATATGGAGTCAGTATTGAAAATACATGCACTCACACACTATGTTTTAATATTGAAGTCTGAATGTAAGTCATAGGCTTCCAAAATTTAAAAAACTCTTACATGTTTGCAGGTAGTAATATAAGTAAGTATCAGTGAATTATGATGCCAGTTAATCTGATATTCTGGCCTTTGCAGAGATGTACCTCTGTTGTAGAACCAGTCTGTATTCTAAAGTCATACAGGGACTGAAGTTGAGTTAAGAAAGTCTTAACAAGTCTCAGTAGTAATTGCAGTCTGGATTGAATCAGAGTATGCTGCTTCTATGTCAGGAAGGGCAAATCTATCATGTCAGTCATGATACAACCTCAGCATACATAAATTCAGGTTAGCTGAAATGGAAAATGCTGAACAGGCTCTTCCCAGTCTTCAAAAACAAGAAAAGATATTTTTGTCCAAAGCCAATGTGGTTTGGAAGTTATGATGATATTGGAGGAAGAGCTGACTAAGCACACAAATGAAATATCCTGGACATAATTTCACATAAATATGAGGAAGAGACAAAGTCATTGAGAAGTATTCAGGCAGCTACTCTAAAAGGAAGGAAAGGACAGGAAAAAAAGTACATATAAAAGATCTATAAAGTCTGTGACCTGAATAAAACCTAAAGGAGTACAAAAATTTACATTTACTTTGTGCTGTATAAGAACTTGGTCCAAATATGATACAATAGTGACAATATGAATGTGATAAAGAATAATTTAAAAGCAACATGTAGAATTAATGTATTGAGAAATTAGGCTTTATGAGAGATATCTTGCCTATCTTGTCCATATCTGTATCCCTAGTACCTAGACTCTTGCCTGATATATAGAAAACAGTAAATAAATATTTGATAAAACTATTAAAAAGTTGAGATAACTAAGGGAATCAGCTGAAATTTTAAAAAATCCACCTTAAATGAATAATGAATAATTTTTGAAAATGTGAAGGAGGATAAAGTGAAAAGATGAAGATCCAATTATTAATATAGAGAAAAGACAAAATAATCACAGAGAATACTGAGGGAAAACACAGATATTAAAGCTATTAGAAGACAATATATGGAGGAAGAGGGCTTAATGTAAGATTAAGAAGTACTCCTGAAGTAGAGAATATAACAAATTGAAAAGAATGTTCTTACTGATATAAAACTGATGAAAACTATCTACTGCTTAAAAGGAAACAGCATATTCTATGGAAAAATTTCTATAGAACAACCACCATCAGGCATTAGATCCAACTTAGATTACTCAGTTTGCAGTATAAAGAATTGGTTAGGTCTCTGGAAAAAGACAAGAGAGTGGAATGGAGTAAAAACAATTTGGCTATATTAGATTTATCTATAAAGCATCAGTACTAGAAGACATTAAAATGGTGCAAAATTCCAAGGGAATAAAAATATATTCCAAGAAAATTATTTGGTAGTTTTCTAAGTTGTTATTTAATTAGAATTTGAATTTCTGGACATTCTCCATTTTTTATTCTTACTTGCATACTGCTGTTTCTTATACACTGTTCTTGTCTCATATAACTTGACAAATAATCAGCTGTGTCAACATACTGTTACCATTCTGTTTTTTCCCATCTTTCTCTAGCGTTGGAGTATATAAGAGAAATCATCAGGCTTCCAGGTCACTGCAGTTCCTGAAGCTTTTATTTACAATGGTTGTAACTGAATTATATAGATCATTGTCCTTTTAGCTTTCATCAGTAGTTTCCTTGTCAACTATTGCTTGACCATTCAGGCAGTGACTTATATTTTAGGTGCACATTTTCTTATGCAGAACGTAGGTCTAGAACTAAGTCTATAATAACTAGGATAAAGTTTGTTATATTTTGACATAAATTTAAAATCTTGGTGGTGTAAATCACAAATGTTTATTTTTTCATAGAATATTTGTGCATTGAGAAGTGTTGTTCTCTCTTTGGCACCCTGGCACTTTGGTTACCATTATTTGTTCTATTTCTAGTTTATTTTATTTCATTATTTATTTATTATCTTAGCTATTTTTCTTATTGCTGAGACAAAATACTTGACATCCAAAATTAGAGAGGACAGGTTTATTGTACCTCACAATTTGTAGAGGTTTTAGTTCGTGCCAAAACAGAGTGACAGAGAGAAAGACAGTTCTAGAAAACCTTGCTCTGGTGATTAATGAACACTCTCAACTGGCCAAAACTAGGTGTGGGGGGTCCAAATAATCATAAAGGAATAAGAACTTCAGTTCTACATCAGAAAGCCAGAAATAGTCAAGGAAAATTTGTAAGTAGTGCAAAGCATACTCAGATGTTAAATCAGAATATGACATATGTGGTAGGCACTCACTGATCTAGCCTCTGCTTTCCTGTAGTCCCTCCCTGCTCCTTTAGTCTAGGCTAGACTTAGTACCTTTCTAATGTTTTAAGTCAAAACATAGCACATAGTCATCCTGAGTTGAGGATACAGAACTGAAAATTCTGGAAGGCCAATGTACCTAGACTTTGCAAGGCAGAAGACAGAGAGGAGAGAGTTCTGGAAATCATCAAATGGAGAGAATGAAAACTACTTGAAGTAATGATTGAAAATTTGCCAAATGGGGCCAGCCAGATAGCTTAACAGACTAAAGTGCCTGATTAGGCCAAACTCATGGATCAGGGTTTGATCCCTGACACCACATGCTAGTTGGAGATTTCAACACATCATCTTTCAATAATAGATAATTATAAAGAAAATAATATAGAAGAACTGAACAACTCTGTCAACCAACTAATTACCTATGTAAGACATTTCACCTCACAGTAATAAGACACAACTTATTTTTCTAGTATGATAGAATGAACATTTGCTAAGGTAATCTATATCCT
>NDGN011554486.1:0-43619 GCA_002564285.1 Tympanoctomys barrerae | reverse complement strand
GAAGTTAAGCATATGCTCTAAGAGGGCTTCTTCAGAAATTCAGCAGTGATTTCTAACTATCTTTCATTTTCTACTTCTTCTGGCTGTATGCATTGATTCATTTCCGTCCTCCCATGCTTCGAAACAACTTGAAAGCTGTGTCAATCCATAAGGGCACCATCCAATCAAAGCCAAGTGTGAGCTACCAGTCTGAATCTGCACTTTCTGATACACTTTAAAAGGCAAAACCAAAAAGTAGTAGGTAAAATTAATTTCAGGCATTATCTCAGTATCTATCTGTGAAACCTGGCACACTCCAGATAGAAACTTTCCAGTGTGTAACCTATAAATAATTATAAATAATTTAATAAATTTTAACATATTATAAATAATGTAAAGGGTAAAATGAAAGGAAGATGGTAGGAGACAGGAAGGTAGACTTTTGGAGGTGCGGAGGAGATGGGAGAGAGAGGAGAAGGGAAATCAGAAGTGTCAGGATGATCTGTGTTTGCACCAACTACCAAAGGTAAGTGTGGCCATTAGGTATCCAAGCAGATGCTAACTAAAAAAGAAACATTTCAGGAAAAGAAAAATCAACCCATGAGGTATTTCACTGTAAGTGTCTGTACTGTGCCTTCCGTGTCTGACGTGTGTTTTGCACTCACAGCACCTCTCAGCTCGGAGCCCTTGCCTTACGTGTGATTCAGAGCCATGCAGGCTTAGAGTCTCCATGGGGACAGTCCTGGAGTGGAAGTTAGTCCTCAGGCGGCCTTTTGAGGATGGAGATGACTGTGGGACTTCTGTGTGGCAGAAGCCCAGGCACCTCGCAGCCCTGTGCCTCTCTGCTTCACTTTTGTAGATCATATTTTACACAGGGCTGTTCTTAGGACTGTTCTCTACCACTGCCCAGGAAGTGGTTTCACTGTCCCCATCCCCAGGCGTCCTGGAGAGGTTCCTGGGGTCAAGGGTTAATGCCTGTGAGTCTCTTATACAACAGAATGTGTGTCTCAGAGTCCGAGGAGGGAAGCAGGTCTCCTGGCATCACACGCTCATGCACAGGAGCATGAAAAGAGCCACCCCGGGAGCCACATTCACTTTCGGGCTCCTCTGTCTGCACACCTGGCTGGTCTGCAGAGAGCACAGGGCCGCCACCTGGTGCAGGATCATCTGGCTGCATTTAAACCTCAGTGTGCTGCCTGAGTCACTTAGCCCCAGGACAGAGTGAGCGAGGCGCATTCCAGACACCTGGAACTGTGCCTGGCAGCGCCTGTCTCAGTGCAGCTGGGCTGTAGAGCCGGAGGGCCCCATGGAAGCCCATTTCCCGTTAGACCCCTTGGTGAAGGAAGGAGGGCCACATCCATTTAAAGACAGAGTCAGAACATTTTACTTTCCTCCCATACATTTTAAGGGTTATTTTATTAATTCCCCCCCCCTTTGGTATTTTGGTCAAGCAAAGCTGTATCTTACAGAAGCAAATTTCAGAGTGGAAATAATTTCAGCCAAGTCAGCCTTGCATAGTAGAGTATAGCCTGATTATAGCCAATTGTGCAAGTGTCCCCAGCAGTGGGAAGCTTGAGTCCTGACGACAGGCTCCTGCCACTCGTCCTTGCGTCCCTCCTGCCACGCTGCTGAGTGACTCTGGAACAGCAAGATCTGTGTTGGGTTCTAAATGCTTAGAAGTATGGCTTGCTGTCTCCAGGGGTGAGGGGTGATGGTGGATACACCCCTGTGCCCCAGGCATTTGGCAGGGAGCACTGACAGCTCAGGGCAGGCAGATTGGAGAGGGGTGGCTCTTCTCCAGGGTTCTACTACCAGCTTTCCAGTTTGATCCCTAAATAGGGATGTTGCCTGGTAGCTCTGCAGGGCTCCCAAAGTCCCTGTGTAGAAGTTAGTTTTGGGTGGAGACTGCCCCAGGAGGTCCCCGGAGAACCCATTTTCAGGGCTAACTTACCAGTAAGATGCAGTGGCTTTAGTGTGATGTGATGTGTCCCTAATGGTTCATGTTTTGTGGTGATGTGAGAGACTGTGTGAAGTCCCACACAGGTGGACCCTGGTGGAAGTGATTAGGTCGTGGCAGATGTGCCTCACAGGGAGTTGACATTCTTCTTGGGGCACCTGGTTAGTTCTTTGTGGAGGGTTGTTATAAAAGGACCCTGAATAGTTCTCTGGCTCCCAGTCTATGTCATCTCTTGCTTCTGCAAAGGGGCCTCTCAGTGTGATGCTGTCTACAGAATGCACTTCACCAGGGCCAAGGGATGCTATGCCCTTCAACTTTAAGTACTGTGAGCTAAATGCTTTTCTTTCCTTTATAAAGTACCCAGCTTCGGATATTTTCGTGTAGCAACAGAAAACAGACTAACACAAAAACAAATGGAAGAAAAGGAAATGGAAGGACTGAGATTTAGCCCAGTGATGTAGCACCTCCTTGGCAAGTGTGAGGTCCTGAGCTCAATTCATGGGGTGCAAAGCCAAGAAAACCATGGGAGTCTCCACTTGAGCCCCATCACCTCAACATGGAGGGAGCTCGTGGCTCATAGCCCCATACTTGTCACCAGCTACTGTAACCTAGGACCGGATCCAGAGGTAACCTGCTTAGGCAGGGCAGGGAAGCAGAGATAATGAGATGTAGAAAAGAACAAGAAGATTGTATTGATTAAAAAATATTGCCGGGTGTGGTAACACACCGCTGTAATCCCTGGGAGGATGACACAGGAAAATCACAAATTCAGGCTCAACCCGGGCAATTCAGTGACTGGAAGAATCTGTCTCAAAATTTTAAAAAGGGGCAAAGCAGGAAAAGAGTGCCCAAAAGCCAAGTGGACTAATTTGTAAATTTATAGGAATATTTTGGGCCAGCATAGGAGTATATTTAAAATTGCAACTAAATTAAAAAGCCTAGGAAACATGGCAGTTTTCAATGATGAACACATTGTACTTTATGTTTCTGGTGTTTATGTCTCAACACTGTCTTTATGTGAAGGGAGCGTTTCCGTCTTTTGGGCCTCCATGTTGCCCAGCTCAGGGCCCAGTCCATAACAGGTTTCCTGTAAATTGTTTTATGAAAGAATGAATCAGTAAGAGTACAAGGAAAGGCAGTTTGAAAACCATAAAATCTTCCACGGCATGAGATAGCAGATAGACTTTGGGTACAACAGGTACTATAGAATCTTTTATTTTAGCTTTATTTTTATTGCTAATTGTGATAAAATGTACCTGACAGAAAAATTATCACCTTCTTCAGTTTAAACCCCATAGTATTACTGATTATAAATACAGGTAACATAAAATACGTTGTCTTAACCACTGGGCACTTAAGCAGTGTTAGGCATTCACCTTCTTGTGCAGCTAGTCTGGAGGAGCTTGGGTCGTGCAGAGCTCAAACCCTGTACCCAGGGATCTGCACATTCTACTTCCTGTCTCTATGGGTGTGACTACTTGTAGCACCTCAGGGAAGTGGAACACATAGAGGTTGCCTTGTCGGGACTGATTTCACGGAGCACAGTGTGCGCCATGTTCATCCACATTGCAGCATGTGTCAGAGTCCCTATCCTTTGAAAATGGAATAGTGTTTCGCTGTATGGATGCCCCACATAGCTCTTAACCCTTCCTGTATCAGTGGACATTTGGGTCATGTCTGCCTTCAGGGTGTTGTGAACCGTGTTGCTGTTGCCATCGTTGGACACAGTTCCCTGTGAGATCCTGCTTTTGGTTTTGTAACAATATATCCTGGGATGGAGTTGCTGAATCACGTGGTAATTCTATACTTAAGCTTTTGAGCAGTGGCCATACAACTTCTCATAGAAGCTGGGCCATTTTACCCTCCCTCCAGTGGGCACAAAGATTTGTGTTTCTTTGTCTCCTCACCAGCACTGTTCCTTTTAGTGATGCCCATGCTCATGGACATGAGGTATAAAAATGCTTCTAAGGAGATGAATGCCTGTGACTACGGAGAGCTCCTACTTCAGCTTAGCCTGGTGGTGCGGCTTCGGAAGCCATTCCAGAGCAGGCTGGACTTTCAAGTCCAAGGCTGCTTATTCATGACTTTAAAGAATTCTTTGAATTGGATGTTCATTTTTTTCCAGTTTTTATTTATTAGTCTGTGTATGTAGTCCAGAGTGGTAGCATCCCGCGGGTGCAGCTGGTGTGTCACCCAACTTCATTTCCCCCCCACCCTCCTCTTCCCTCTTTCTCTTGCTCCCCTGCCCTTTTGCAAAAGCTCTCCCTCTTTCCTATCATCTGTCTTTTACTTTGCTTTTTATTGATACTTTGGGTTTCTCATATAAGAGAAACCATACGATTTTGTACTCATGCCTGTGTGTCTAACTTATGTTAAGGTGTGTTTTTTTTTCTTTTTGGCAGTAGGGACTTTGATGAAATGTCCAAAGCTACTTCCTCTCTCAGAACTGAACATTGTAGAATTAAGAGGAAATTTTAGATTGCTGTTCTGTGAACACCGGCTCAAAGGGAGGTGACAATGAGTAGGTCAGCAGTCCCAGGCTCTAATGCCTAAGCTGGGTCCCAGCAGCCCTTCAGGACAGCATCTATCTTAGGAAATGCATGCGCCCAGGAGCTGTCCAGCAGGAGAGAGGTCATACACAAGGGCCTTTGTTTGTTTGATTTTTGCACGTAATATCCTATGACTGCTTATTGCCAGAGAAGTATAAGCAAAGTGGTGTGTGCTTGTAAGTGTGTGTGGGTGTGTTGGCACAGGGAGTGTTTCTTGTATAGGAAAAAATGGCTCCATTTACACCATCACTCCCTGTTTACTGCATGAAAAAAAATATACATACTTTCCAAAGGCAGGAGGGTTTAAGAGCATGGATACTGTGACATCACCCTGCAGCGTTAAATATCAGTTGAGCAGCTGGTCTTGGTACATTTTGCAATGAGTTATGAGGCTCTGAAACTTTCTAAGCTCGTTGACGCCCTTATGGCATGATATGAAGACTTTCGTTTAGCCCTGGTGTTTGTTTTAATGAGGTATTGCAATGCGGTGCACTCAGATGAAAAACACATGATGTTCCCCAGGCAAGAGAGAGGCAGTCACTGCACAGAGTCTTGAAGAAGACTGGTCATACCACAGGCAACCATTATAACAGAAAAAATAACAAGAATTTTAATACAGTTGTCTGGCCAAATATATTAATTTAAACTGAATGCCTTTTAAAAATATTATAGCTGTGAGGCACAGCGTCCCTCTGGCAAGCATCTTCAAAACCTTCATTTTCTGAGGATTCGCAGAAAAGTATTGAAGTGGAGCCGCTGCTGCCGGGATGTACATTTGGAAGAACCGCTAAGAAGTCTTTGATCATTTTATGAGAGGCTTCTTTGAGTTTGACACAAAGAAGCTAAAATAAAAAGAGACTCATTTTTATATGGGCGGCTGTCTTTGTATTTCCCCAAGAGGAGGGATGGCTCACTTATGTGGGGAAGTAGAGCTGTGGTCCAGAAGTCTCCTGTCCCAGTGCCGGGCTGTGTCTCAAGCCCTTCTCCTGGCTGTGTGCTGACCAGAGTTTGAATCCCAGGAGTGGATCTCTGTATATTTTGTTTGAAATGTTTCTGGGGAAAAGGATTCCATGACCTCCCTTAGGTGTCAGCCTTGGGTTTAGTAAGCCTTTATTTTGTGTATTTAATTTAGAAATCCAAAATCTCAAAGTGCACTACTTCGTTTTAATGAAACAAGCATTTTGCTGATTTCCAGGTCCTGGGGACATGGAGTGCAAAGGAGCTAGGACCCTTCAGTGGCATATAGGCCATCCAGGTTTTGACCCAGGATCTCCAAAATCCATAGATCACTGCCCAAAACTCTTGGGAGGCTTGTTGGGTCAGTGGTGCAATTTAATGTTTGATTTCTTTACATCACTTTTGTGTCTCCCTCGTGTCACCATGAGAGTGTGGGGGCGATGGTAACCACTACATCTGTGAGATCATGACCTGACAGGTATATGGGGCTGGGAGGATCGATGCCGTCAAAGCCGGGGTCTCTTCAAAGATCTGCTTTCATCTTGGGCACATCCGGGCATCGGACCAAAGTCAGGGGTCCTTCCTTTCCCCTGGGTTTCCTCGCTCTAGTTCCAAAGCTCCAGCTTATCACAGGCAGCTCCACCTGTAAAGTTCCAGGCAAAGCATCACCTGTTCCAAATCGGAATTGTTTTGGGTGAAGGGAAAATTCGAGGTGTCAAGGTTTCCTCTGGATTTATGAAATAACCTTCAGTCAGAGAAATTATTTTCCATCAACCAGTGGAAATGGAGGCCTACAAATGCATTGCTCCTTAACTATACAGCTCACCTCTAACCTTTTACTATCTTATACGGGGTGGGGAGGGAGAGAACAGCATATTTTTTCTTACAGCTCCATGAGGCCAGCAATTAGCATCCTTGACTCGCATATTCATTTATCTTGTTGACAGTTTCACGTGCCCAGTTATCATTGGTTGTTCATTTGCACCTGTGCATAATAGGCACGGCTCTCGGAGCCTTTGTCACTTCAGGTTCTCTAGATGAGACCTGTGTTCTCTTTTGCTGTCTCCTCTCATTCTCTGTGTGATCCACAACTGTTTTAAAAGCAATTAAGCAAACACTAAATCTGCATTCCTGGGCCAATGCAACACTACCTTGAGGAGGCAATAGAGCAGTCACATAATGATAGGCTTTTGCTTTCTCACGTTTTTTTTTTTTTTCTTTCTTGAAATAAATTGAATGATATGTGCAGTTGTTTAGATTGAAAGACAGATTTTGAGCTTGGTTGTGTTTGGTATGTACCACAGTTCTGTCCGTGTTTCTCTCCTGCAGCTCATACGCTGCGGTCTGTAATTGGAAACATACACATTCATGGCTCTTGACTGCAGAGCAGCACGGACATTTCCCCCATCTTTGTTCATTCTCATTTTGTCTCTGTGCCATCATTTTTAAAATTGGATTCAAATTTGCAGCTTTTAAAAGAAAACCACAGGAACATGATTTTTAATCTCTTGAGATTTGTCTGCCCCTGTTCTACATAGAAAATATACATTTCCTTAATAGATCCAAGCAGATATATAAAACAATTAAAAAATCACATCTCTGAAGTTAGCTTTTCTCTGTATTTTAGAGGCTTTTGACCCATTAAGGAGGAGAGGAGGTTTTACTTTTGGCAAGTCTGAGAGGTGAAGGGTAGCTGATTACAAGACTCTTCTTGAGAGTGCCAGGGACTGTCCAGCCTTTTCTTTGAGCAGTAATTTTAGACTTCCACTGGATTCCAATTTTGGGGTGGAGGGCAATCCTGCAAAATCCATATGGCCACAAGCAAAATGAAGTCATCAGGTGGGGGCTTACCTAGTGAAAATGCAGGGTCCCTCTGCTTGTTTAGTTCATGAGCTGTTTCGGATTATCCCATGGGGGGAGGGTCTTGCTTTGAATAATGATGCCTTGACATGTCTTCCACGGAGAATCTGCACCGCTGGCCAGCAGATGTGTTAGGGCAGGCAACTCCAGACTCCTGATGGTGGGGTCCTGCGAGCCACAGTGTCAGATACTTTCTCTGTGTTTGTCTTTGCTGGAGGATAACCAGACCAGAGATCCCTTCTCCCCATTGCTTACCACAATTAGGGAGAGCTCTGGTTTCTAATACTCGATATTCACATCCCTACCTATGAGTCCAGTGTTCTTGGGAGGATGTGGAAGTTCAACTGCTGTACACATTGAGCTCTATGAAGCCTTTTGAACTGGATAGCAAATGCCGCAAGTGGTTTCTAAGATAGGGACGGGGAAGTATAGACCTGAGTACAAGACTCTACCTTGTGTAGGACTTTGGACATGTGCTCTTGCAGAGCTTTACAGTTTTAACTTTCCATGTGGACTCTGGAAAGCGATGGAACCTATGGATACCAAAATCACTGTGTAGGAAAAGCTGGGCTGTCTAGCCTCCGGTCACTGATGTGTGCTCAGTATGTGGCTGTCCATATATTGGAACTGTCAAGACCTGGGGCATTGTCACTGCACAGCATAGATTATAGATGGAGAGGAGTAGAGTGTTATGTGGACCAGTTCTGCACCTTATGGAGCAGTCTCTGCCCCTGACAGAGAGTTGTGAGTCCCCATGTGGTCTTTCTTCTCCTGCAGCAGACTGGTAGGCCTTCTGCAGGACTCACCCAGCCATCTCAGATGGACCAGCAGGAGCCACAGAGCGGGGGCAGATAGGAACATCCCTTCTTCAAATGAGCCCTGGCAGGTATTGAAAAATAACACACACCTCGCGCACGTCTTTCCCAGCACAGCTCCCTCTGTGGTCCGCAACAGGAAGATCCCAAGTGTGAGCCCCGCTCAGGTAACTTAGTGATTTAATGAGACTTGCCTCAAAATAAAAACTGGGCTGGAGATATAGCTCAGTGTGAAGGCCCTGAGATAGATGATAGGTAGACAGACAGACAGACAGACAGACAGACAGACAGACAAGGAAACAGATGTAAAATGAAAAAGAAAAATGAAGAGCCTATCCTGCGGTTAATCCTGCAGGTTAAATCCTGCTCTGATTTAATCCTGCCTCTGTCCCCATCTCTTGTAGCACTGTCCCTGTGGGGCACATCTGCCTCCGAAATCCTGCTCTGATTTTCCAGTGTAAGAGGAGTTTCCAGGGAGAAACATCTTTCCTACTTGTATACATGTGTGGTCCTAGGAATGCTTATTTGCTCATTTAAAAAGTAGAAACAACCCATAAAAATAGCATGAAGTTTTTAAGAAAAAAAATCCTATGCGTGGTTTGGAATTCCACCTTCAAGGAATAACAACAGAAGTACATGCCACTCAGAATGAAAACCAGCAGGTACTGTAGAATCCCATCTGTGGACAGTGCTAGATCTGTTGAGTTTTGTTTGCAGACAGGATGAGTACTGTGATGTTAATGATGATGAGATGGGGAAACTGAGGCCAGTCTAGCAGTCCCATTAGTGGGCCTCTGAGGAGTGGCTTTGAAAAGTAGGCTAAGGTGTGCTCCATAATGCATGGGGTCCACCAAGGAAGAACTTGTTGCTTCTGCTAGCAGGGGTGCTCAGGACGGCGGGGGGTGGGGGCACGACAGAGGGTTGTTGTCTGAGGCTACCATCATGTCAACACAGGTCGTCCAGGGCCAGCTGAGCAGGGGAAAGAGGAGCTCATGGAATTCATTCCACATCCTTTATTTTTGTTTCCAGGCCAGTGGCCAGAGCTGTCTCATGGTCTTGTATAACTGCAAGGGCTCGTGATTAGGAAACAAACAAACAACATTTTAAACATAATTCATTTCTTAATCACTTCGTATGAACAGCTCATTTCCTATACTTGCAGACAAAAATAGTAATTTAAAAAAAGCTCTTGGAGCCAACCATAGTACCACATACCTGCTATCCCAGCACTCAAGATGCTAAGGCAGGAGGATAGCTCCAAGTTGGCAGGCAGCCTTGGCTACATAGTGAGTTCAAGGCCAACCCAGGCTACATAGGAAAACCTCATCTCAAATAAATAAATCAACAAATAAATAAACCTAAAAAGCACTCAGTCAACTGATGATTTTAGTGCTAACCCTTAAGCAAGGCCACAGGACCATGATTCATCTGCAGCAGAGGATAAGTATTCTTAACCGCAGGATAGGCTCTCCATTTTTCTTTTTCATTTTACATCTGTTTCCTTGTCTGTCTATCTATTATCTATCTATCTATCTATCTACCTATCTATCATCTATCTCAGGGCCTTCATACTGAGCTATATCTCTAGCTCAGTTTTTATTTTGAGGCAAGTCTCATTAAATCACTAAGTTACCTGAGCGGGGCTTATACTTGGGATCTTCCTGTCTCAGCCTCCCAAAGCCCTGGGATTACAATCGAGTGCCACCATGCCTGGCCAAGGTGGGGCCCTCTGAGGACTGTGAGGCAGAGCCTGTGCCCGGCATCCCTCCTGCTTTCTGCTGCTGTGCTGGAGATCTTTGCTGTCCTCTGCATATAGGTCCTTTGCCCTGGCCTCTGTCCCCATCTCCTGTAGCACTGACCCTGTGGGGTGCATCTGCCTCCAAACATCCCTGCTTTATGTATTTTTTAAATGTGTTTAGTACAGGGGATGCAGGGTCTCCGGGGTCTCACTACATAGACTGGATTCGTAGTCTATGATCCTCCTGTTTTCAGCCTCCCAAGTGCTGGGATTACAGGCGTGCGCCACCATGCCCAGTCTCCATCACTGGCTCAGTGTACCCTGGGGCAGGACTGGCACGGCATGCAGGGGATTGAACCCTGGCTGCTGCGCTCTGCCTAAGCAGGTGCTTTAGTCCACTGAGCTATCTGGCCAGCCCAGAGCATCCCCTTTTTTTTTTTTTTTTAATAGAACCTCAGTCATTTGGGGTGGGGGCCCTTCTGCTACATCTGTAATAACCCTGTTTTCAAAAGGTCGCCTTCTGAGGGACAGGGAGCTTCAAGGTATGCATTTTGAGAGGACAGGATTCAACCCATGATGGGATTTTCCTTACTGTGTTTGAGGCAGCCCCGCCAGCTCTGCTAAAATGACTGTTCCTTGGAATATAGTGCAAACCAACTGGCCTTCCTCAGAAGACTGCCCTGGCTCTTCCAGCTTCACTTAGAGTGCCGTGATAATAGCATTAATTGCAGCTTCCCCTTTAAGTTTACAAAGGACCATATCTGGATTCTGATTCAAATGTCTGGTCAAATGCTCAGGTCATAAGTACAAGCAAGAGCCATCGTCCACCTTCTGAGTTGCCTCCATCCAGAGCTGTCACAAATAGGCATGCGTAAAATTGTTCAGTCAAAATAATCAGATCATTTTAGAATCTTTTACAAAACTTAATGTGCTGTGGCTATAAATGCATAAGAAATAAGTACTGCCTTATGTCCTTCCTCAGCCAGGGTGCATGGCGGAGGCAGAGGTTGCTTCTTACCAGTTTTGTCAACTGTTCTGGGGCCCACTGCCCTCCAGATCTTTGTCCTGTGTCCTCTGCCTTGGAATGTGTTCCGTTGCATGGATAGCAGCAGGAGGCAGCAGAGCGCAGGCCGCAGGGCAAACCCTGGGCATGAGCATGTTCACTCATGTGCTTCTGGGCGCTTTGCAGCCTGACGGGGTGAATTCCGGAGCCAAAGTCATCAGGGACCACAACCAGTATGTCACACAAGAAGGAGGCTTTCAGGGATCCCTTTGAGCAACTGCTAGCTTGTGCTTGGACTATCTGACATACAGTTGTAAAACTAGTCAGTTGTAAAATTAGCTTTCTGATCTTTTCCTATAATTCCAAGTGTTCATTCCGTATCAAGCCGCTGTCTTCCTGTTGGCTGTTCCACATGGGAAATGGTCCTGTCTTCAAGGATCCTGTCCTCCCAGCCTGGGTCTCAGTTTGGATTCCATGAGCGTCATACGTTGCCCAGTTCAGTGATTCTAGGAAGCTTTGCAAGCTGGAGGCCAGAGAGCCACACTGTGGGCATTCGGGAGCTTTGCTTGCCTGTCCTTAGGACAGGTGAGCGGCTCTTATCTCCCAGCTTGTCAAACATTTCCAAAACAGGGACTCAGTTTCTACTCTGGAAATATTTCCTGTTTTTGTTTGAGCAGGAAATTTTTTTTAACACCAGACATGCTAACCTTTAGTACTAATATTGTTTAGACAAGGTATCATGTCTGCATCTTGTCCTCTGAATAACCACTATGAAGACAACAATATGCAATATGTTAATTATTATAACTCTTACTAACCTGTTCTGAAACTATTTCATTGCTATTTTATTTTCGCATTAAAATGAATAAAAAAAAAGAAGAAGAAATGCTAACGTTTTAGGACCTCTCCTTTCTTTTGGAGTTTTTAATCATAGAATACTTCATTATCAAGGGTTCCTTTGCTTATTAGGAGAGATGTGGTCAAAAAGTACAATGGATGTTTAAATTATTTTAAAATTTATTATAATAAAGGGCACAGTGCCATGAATCCCCCTCAAAATCCTCCCCCTTCGCTTTGAACACGCTCATCCCATCACCCTTGCCCCTTTCTGCAGCAGCTCTGGAGTCCTCTGTCCTGAGGGCCTTTATCTGTGTTGTCCTGGTGGTCTCAATGTCCTGAATCAATTCCAAACAATGTCCTTTCAGTCATTTCGACTTTGGGGAAGAGCCAGATGTTACATGGTGCCAGATCTGGCTAACAAGGTGGATAAGGACACAGAATTATGTTTTTATTTGACAGAAATTGATCTAAACATTGATTAATGAGATGTGATCAACAAATACAGCGGATGTTTAAATAAAAAGTTTATAATATTGAAAGGCACACTGCATTGATTCCTCTCAGAATACTCAACTCCCTCCCTTACTTCACATGCACTTACTCCATCATGCAGGACAATGTCTTTTACTTATGATAATTTTCATTATATGTAAACATCCAACATATTTGTTGACCACCCCTTATATTTTAGTCATACAGTGACACCTCTGAAATCTTGCCACACTGAAGCAGGAAAAGTTGCCACAGCTTGTGTCAGTCTTTCTCGGCCAGGCTGGGAGACTGTGAGGTTTGGGGCTGGGTAGTTTCAGCTCAGACACTCGTCTGGCTTTGCAGTGGCACCTCTCTGAGGATGGTGGCTTTTTCTCCACCAAATGGTGGTTAATAACTCTTCCCAGTCCACATCTTGGTGCTAGTTTGTGTCGTACTTGAATTTATTCCTTGTTTATAGAAACCCAAGCCAGAAGGGCTCATAGTAGTTGGCAGTCGTTTAAGGCAATTTCGGTCTGATTTTTGACACTGTGATTAAATGTGAGCTCCAGTCAATAGAGCATTCCACCTCCTTTCCAGCTGGGGAGGCCGTGCTGGCTTGGGGGAGACCCTGCACAGCTTGGGGGAGGTCTCAGGGCCTCCAAAGAAAGCTTTGATTGGTAAATGGTCGGGTTGAAGGGTGCCTTCCAAAATATGTCTTTTAGAGGTATGAACTAACAAAATAAATGAAAGAAAATTGGATTAATTTTAATAATTCTGCTGCTTTGATTCCAAATCCCCCAACACCTACAAAAACAAAGTATCCTTTAAAGTGCAGCCTTTGGACACGAGAAGTGTCTGTCTCGCTGATGAGGATGAGCAGCCAGACGTGTATTTCAGGACAGATGGAGGTCCCAGTGGAGAGCAGAGGTACCTGAGAGGCCCTTTCAGGCTCCGACCAGAAATCGCCAGGCTTCTCGGAGCTTTCCTGGTGAATTCCTTTCAAATTATGTTTTTGAAACCAGATCCAGGTCCTTTCTGCTGTTGATTGTTTTCATATGAAATAACATTGAGATCCAAGGGCAAACTGGGCTGGGTGTGGGCGGGTATCTGCAGTGTGACCAGGGAAAAGGCTCGATGTAGCAGTGATGGGGACAGAGAGGAGGAAGCTGATTGGCAGAGCAGCTCCTGTGGAAGCTCTGTGGAGCAGCACTTCTCGATGGGAAGGATCAAAGCTCCCTTTGGGCTCTGTCTCTGCCTGCCTGACATTTAGTTCAGGGCCGGGCCCAGGGAACCTCAGTTTCCCATCTGTGAGGTGCACACCAGGCACCTCCAGGGGGTTGTGGGGGAAGGACTAACATGGGCTCAGGCCTCTAGGTGTTTGCTGTGGCTTCTGACCTGTGACGAACAGGGCACTAACCGATGCTGTTTTCAACATGAAATAGGAGAGCCAAGGCACCGCTTGCCTATGGGAATATTTTTGGAGGGGACATGAGTGATGTCTACGTATCGGGACATTTACTATGAATGTGTACTTGAACTCATACAATCAGTCAACAGTGGCACTTCTTCCTAAATTCCATAAAGAGACACAGGGGTAACATAATGGATTATTTACTGGCAATAGACAACCAACTGATCATTCATTTTTGAATATCTAATACTCAAGCAGGAGCTCCCTAGAAAGCATAGGCAGGATGCAAGGATTAACCCAATGGTTTTATTTTTAGCATATCCTCCTCTGCCATCTCTATGGGTCTTTAAGAAACTATAGGGCATTCTTCAAGGAGAGCTGGTGACGTGTGCTCCCATGGCATTTAGGAAAATGGTTTTGAGTGGAAAACTGGCCTTACCCGCATACAAAGACTTCTTTGATAAATCACTTTTCAGAGCCAAGTTGCTCCCACGTGAGAAATAACCGCCTTGGCCCATGAGGAACAAGCGATTTTACATCCAGGAAAAGAGTTTAGCAGGGCTCATACTTTCTCGTTGCATTTGTGTTTTTATCACACAGTATATGAGTATTTGAGGGCATTGTTAGAGCAAGATTGCTCAGAAATCAACTGAAAATTATAGCTGGGTCTTTGGAGTTGCTTTGAAAAATATTGAAATAAGAATTTACTTTCTTTTGTCTAATTTGAAATTGATTTATGAGGTAGGATCTGTGTAGAACTTTGATAAATACCTTGGAATTATTCTGAATCAAGTTTTCACATTATAATGTGAAGGGACATATAGATAATTGCTTTATTAAAATGAAATATTTTCATATGCTCGATCCTGTCTCTAAACTGGTAATAGAAAATGCTGAAGTGTTTTAACTACGCTGGTGGAGAAGTTATAACAAAATCAATTTTATAACTTTCAAGTAGCTTTAATTGATTGTTAAGTTCACACAACCATTTGTCATACTGCAAATAAGAGAATAGAGTTCATGTATGGATTTGAAATTTATGATATGTTCTTCTTACAATACCAATATAATCCATCTTTCAAATGCTAGTAAGTCAAGACAAGAACCTTTTATTAGTAAATTTATGGATACAATAAGAAAAAGATATTTAGAATCTATCTTGTGAAGACCATTACCTCAGAAATAAATCTTTGCCCACATTTGAGGAAAAGCACAAATCTTATTTTATATCTTTTAATTTAATTAAATATATTTTACCAAAGCTTGCATATTAAACAGTTTATAACCATACCACTTTTTTAAAACAGTTCTTTTTCCTGACACCTTGTTTATGAACAGGAAAATATACTCTGAAAAATTATTGATGCTACTCTAAGATTCAAATGTAAACATTTTT
Organism: Tympanoctomys barrerae; assembly: GCA_002564285.1. NCBI lineage: Eukaryota > Metazoa > Chordata > Mammalia > Rodentia > Octodontidae > Tympanoctomys > Tympanoctomys barrerae. The sequence continues at coordinate 28,643 of NDGN011554486.1, read as the reverse complement.
TTCTATGATAAAATATTGTCCTCAATTTCTTCTCTTCACTGTTTTTATTGGTTGTTCAGATTAACACATTTTTTAAAAATTTAACTAAGTTTATTGGTACATTTTAGGTACACATAATGATCGCACTCATCATAGGAAATTTGTACCTGTACATGGTGTAACTTGATTCCTTTTTTTTCCCATTCCCCTACCTTCCCTTCAACCTTCTTCCCCGCCTTATTTACAAAGGGGTTGCTTTCATTTTTTCTTCCTTCCTTTCTCTCTTCTTCTCCCTAGTTCCCTTCCTCCTTGAACATTTTCTTCCTATTTCCAATATTTGTTATGTATTTTGGTCCTTTTTTATACTTTTAGTTTCTCATACCAGGGAAGCCATATGATATCTACACATCCGTGTCTGATTTATTTCACTTAAAAGCAAGGTCTCAAGGTGCACCCTTTTATCTAGAAATGGCTCAGGTTGATCCTTCTCTGTGGCTGAGTAATACTCCATTCTATAAAATCCCCATATCTTCTTTATCCATTCCTCAATTGGTGGATATTTAGGCTTGTTTCCAAGGCTTAGCTATTAAAATCTGCCGCTAGAAGCATCGGTGTGTATGTCTCGCTGTGGCAGGTAACACATTTCAAGTTTGCAGATTCATGTGTGCATGGAGCATACTTTGATCATTTTTAACCCCCTTGACTTGCTGGGCCCATTTAGCTTCACATTTTAGGGGTGGGGTCAGTGCTGGTGGCAGATTCTACTCATACCTGTTCCCCCATTACCTGTCCTTACATCCCTTCAGCCTCCTGTAGAGCAGTCCCTTCTTCTAATAGTTGTCTGACAACAGTCTCCTTCCTATTTTTTATTCATCTTTTTTTAAGATTTCCAATATTAGGGAAAATGTGTGATATTTGTCTTCCTGAGTTTGGCTTATTTTGTTCACCACGATGATCTCCAGGTCCATCCTTTTCCAGCACAGGGCAAAATTTCTTTTTTTCTTTATGGCTGTATAGTACTCATTTTATCTGTCTATCTGTCTGTCTGTCTGTCTATCTATCTATCTATCTATCTATCTATCTATCTATCTATCTATGTCACTTTAAAACCATTCAGTTCTGGCTAGCCTTGAACTCACTTTGTGGCCCAGGCTGGCCTTCAACTCCCAGCTATCCTCCTGCCTCAGGCTCCTGAGTGCTGACATAACAGGCACGTGCCACCAAGCCTGGCTTCTGTTCATTTGTTGATGGGCACCTAGGCTGGCTCAATAACTTAAGTATCACAAACAGTGCCACAATGAACATGGGCAGGCGTCCGTACAGTATAAGGAACCCTTCTATACTCCTGTGGGACTGTACATTAGTACCACCACTATGGGAATCAATACGGAGTTTCCTCAGAAAACTAAAAATAGATTTATTTGATGCAGACGTAGCACTCTTGGGTGTAGCTGAAGCAGTGAAAATTCCCCTGATGTTACTATTTATGATTATTGCACATTACCACAATGATATACCTTCATACCAAGAACTTTAGTGGAGGGGAGGAATAACTATCCAACTTACCCAGAGATATTGAAATATTATAGTCATATTTTTTGTATCAAACTATACATGCAATTATCTTTAAGCAGGGGTGTTACAGCTGTCTGACCCCTTCAGACTTTCCTGGTCACCCTGCACCTGTTGTCATCGCAAAGTATGGTCCATCCCATGGTGTCCAAAGGGCCCCTCCTGCTGCTGAGAGCAGCTTCAGCACCGTCTCCTGGGCTGCAAGTGTTGGAAGCATTTCTTGGTGCTTACTCTTTTATCTTAGTTTCCAATTACGAATTTTTCCTGCAGACTTGGTGAATAGGGTTGATTCTCAGTGTGATGAGCTCTATTGCAGTTTTTATGGGAGTTACCTTTCCCGTCCATCCAGAATAGTCTGATTAACTGACGGTTTATGGTTTGTGTGTTTGTATGCTTCATTTTGTGATCTTCTTTCTAAAAGGATGGATTCATTTATGCGATTTTCGAGGTAGCAGAACACTGTGTGTTCAAGTTTAAAAGGAGGACTTGGAAAGGCCTTGCATCTTTCTGTTCCCTTGCCATAACTTCTCTGTACCTCTAACTCTGTACCTTTAACAGCAAAACTTGGCTAATCCCAGACTCCCAGTGAGCATTTGTGATGATTGGCTCAGGGCCTGGCTCCTTACCTGGTAGCTACATTTTGAGTTGCTGAATGTTGCTTGGGAAAACAGACGGCTCTGTGCTGGGTGGCCTCACTTCATGTTTATGGCCACAGATCTCCAGTGGCCACTAACAAAGCCTGGAAGTCTTCTTCCTCCTATACTGGGGGTCTCTGCTGGGCTTCCAAGTGACAGATGATCTCCAGGCACAACTTCAATGACTTTGTTTTGTTGTCAGCACTCATCTCTTCGCACTGAGAGACCCAGTCTTGATCTTTAAATCCATCCACCCGATGAGCCCCAGTCTTATATCTCTGTTTCTGACCAATGCCCTATGGCCTCTGAACACACAGATCAGAGTATCTTGGACTTAAGGTGTAGATCCCAATTGGTCCTCTCCAATCTTATGGCCTGAGGCCATCTCCAAACCAGCTCCAACCCCTCTCCAGTCCTGTCCTCCCGTAGCTACTGGTCTATCATCTCTCACCTCATTGAGTGCCTAGTTTCCTCCTTCTCCTCACCTCCTCTCATTCTCCCACCTGACCCCAGGGCCATCACACCGAACTACATCCCCAGCCTATTTTATTTTTTATTTTAAGACAGGGCCTTGCTGAGTAGATGGGGCTTGAACTTGCAGTCCTCCTGTGCAGGGATCTTAGGAGGGACCGTGCATGTGACGAAGCTTGCAGAAGAACCTCCAGAACATGCAGTTAGATTGGACCAGCCTTCCTCCCTCTCCCACCTCAGGGACTTCCCCGCTCACTGGGCTGGGTTCATCTTCCTCAACATGGCCTGGCTGTTGCCAAACCACAGATGTTGGTCCTAGCTCACTGACTACACTCAGCACTGGCTACTCCTTGGAGGCCCCACACTTGTGAGAGTCTCAGGAGTCTTTCCTTTACTGGTCTTCAGCCTAAAGCGCTGTCTCTCTAGACCTGCAAGTGGCTAACTTCCCCCTGCTGTGTAAGTTAAAACATAATGCCACCTGCTCTATGAGAGCCGCTTCCCAGGAGGGGCTCCGCTCCAGCTCTGGTTGTACCTGGAGAGGTCCTGAAACAACTCCTGATGCTTCACAGTGTTGCTCCTGTCCCTCCTTCTAGCTCAGTGGGATGAAGTGGGTGCGCAGCAGACGCAAGGTGAGGGGACCCATGCTCCCTCTCTACAGTGCATGCTGCACCCACTGGCTGCTGGTAAGCATTATTCTCTGTTGCAATTTGGGTGTGCTGACCCTGGGGGACTTCGTCTGCTTTTGTTTTGGAAGGGGTGGGATATGCAAAGAGTGTGTGATACAACACACTTTCCACAGCCCGACCTTTTATTTGGAAGCAGGTGAGATAGCCAGTACTTCTCTCCTCTCCTTCCTTCCCTGCTCCCCCTGTGTGGCCAGGGTCTCTGTCCTAGAGTACTTGTGAAGCCTTGTCAGTGTTGACAGGAGAGACTGCATTGAAAGGATGCATTGCGAATGTATAAGACCTTGTGGTTAGGAGGTCTTTCAAGGATTTGTTTTTAAAGTTGAAAATATATCTAATTGAGAATACCTACAATGTGATGCATATCCTAATTAATTGTAATACAGAAAACACTCACCTGTGTCCCTTTTCTCCAAAGATATATATATATATATATATATATATATATTCCCTTTATATACTGGCTACTTCATTATTCTCTGTGATTTCCTCCTATAAAAACCCCAACCTAGTCACTACATTTGACTCCCTTCTTTATCTTTACAGAAATCTGTCATACATGGTTTTCTGTTGTATCGGGCTTTTGTTTTTTGCTGGTGTTGGAGATGGAAACCAGGACCCTTGCACTGGGGTACACCCCCAGCCCTTGTTGTATTGTTTTATTTTGAGACAAGGTCTCATCAAGTCACCAAGGTGCCCAGGCTGGGCTCGAACTTGCCATCTTCCTGCCTCAGCCTCAGCTTGGGTCACAGGTGTGTGGCACCATACCCAGTGTGTTGGAATTCCCCCTCAACATTGTTTCCATAGTTGTGTGTATGGGTTTTCCTCATCGTCATCATTGTAGAGTGTGCCAGTATGCGTTTGTGCCACGAATACCAATCAGCAGGCTCCCTGCAGGGCTCGGGGACCTTTCTGTTTCTGGGCTCGCAGCTGTGCACATTCCTGTGGGTGTCTCAGCCAGAAGCTCATGCTGCTTGTGCGCAGTGTCAAGTTCCACAAAAGCCTGACTGCAACTTGGATTCACTTTCCATTGAATTGAATACATGGTTGAATTTGTACAAAATAGGTATCGTTATAGTATTAAATCTTTCAATCCATGAATATGGTGTACCTATCAATTTATTTAGGCCTTCTTTCAAAGTTTTGTAGCTTCGAGTTACCTGCATAACTTAGGTTGATTAATTCTCATTGAAAAATTATTATATGCTAATGAAAAGTGTTATTTCCAAATGATCTATTGGAAGGTAGAATTTTCTATATTTATTTTATACCTAGTAAACCTCTCAAATTCATTCATTAATATAAATGATATATTTCTAAATCCTCTGGAAATTTCTGTACAAAACCTCTATTACTTGGAAATAAAGTTTTATTTACTTACATTTTCCAGTCCTTTGATAGTTCATTTCATTTTCTTGCCTTATATATTGTCCAGGAACTCTAGTATACTTTGTGATAAACAAATTTGATAAGTTGGCCTTCTTTGTATTCCCAACCAACTTTGAAAAATTAGATATTATTTTGAAATTTTATTTTTATGTTTTGAGACAGGGTCTCATTATGCAGTTCAGGCTGGCCCTGAGTTTGCTTTGTTGCCCAGGATGGTCTTGAACTCACAAGGATTCTTCTGCCTCAGTTTCCTGAGTGCTGGGATTATAGGTGTGTGCCACCAGGCCCCGTTGTACTATTTTTTTCTTTAAAATACAAAAAAGAAAAATTATGTATTAGTGTTTTGTTATTAAAATGTGGTTTACTGTAGGTTTTAGAAGATACCTTTATCAATTTATGAGATTCATAAAGTTTCTTCTCAGCTGTAACTTACTAAGAATATTTATGAGTAGATAATATTATTATTTTTTTCATATTTGATTAAGAATATTCTATAAATTTTCTTTATAATGTAAATTTGCTTATTTGCATTAGTTTGAGCAGTATTTTATTCTTGCATAAAACCAATTTGGTCAAAGTAGATAACATTCTGTGTTACATAATATTGAGTTTGGTTTTCTAGGACTTTATTTAGAATGGTGGTACTTGCATTTATGTGTGAAACTGAACTTTAGTTTTCTTTTCAGAAACATGTATATTTATTTGCATTCTGTTACCAAGCTTTTCTCCTGTGTGTTATTTGGAAACATTCATATAAGTCTGATATTAGTTCTTCTTTACATGTATTTTAGAATTTTCTGATAAGTCAGCCCAGACCTAGAATTTCTTTCTTTTTTTAAAAGAGCAGAATATACTTATTGAGGGAAAGCAAAGAAAGCTTCTGTCCGAAAGAGGGACAGGAGGGGGGCCTGTGCGGGTAGTCCCCCTAGAATTTCTTTTGGTGATTTTTCCTGAAGTATTCATTTAAGAGAATTTGAGATTACTCACTATTTGTAACAGTTATAGCAGCTGAGAGTTTGTGCTTTTTCTTTGAAAGTTTGGTAAACTGTATTTTTAAATAAATCTATTGATTTGACTGAAATGTACATTTATTGATAGGATATTGATTACAATATGCTATTATTCTTCTAATGCCTGTAGAATCCATAGGTAGTAATGGTTGTCTCTTAACTTTTGACTTCAGTTATGTTTTTAATTAATTAACTATTTATTTACTTATTTATTTGGTACAGGGTCTTGCTGCGCAACTTGGACTCATAGTGATCCTCCTGTCCCAGCCTCCCCAACACTGGGATTACAGGCATGCTTCGCCACGCCTGGTTTTGGTGGCTGGCACAGTGCACCTGGGGTTCCAAGGCTGGGACAGCATGTGGTACTAGGGATCAAACCTGGGTCCTTGCACTTGCCAGGTAGGCACTTAGACCTCTGAGATATCTCCCCAGCCTGACTTCAGTTGTTTTTAATCTTTTTAATTATACTCATCTAGGATTTATAATCTTTTCAAAGAATCTGAATTGATTTTTAAACTTCTTTATCATATAATTGTCTTCTTTAATTAATTTTGTTCCGATCTTTGTGATTTTTCTGTTGCTTTCTTGGATTTTCCAGCTTATCGAGGTTGACACCTTCACCTGTTTCCCATGGAGTCTAACCACAGAAACAGTATTACTGTGGATTCCGCTTCCTGCCTCCTCTTCTGTTGTATCTGAAGAGCCCACCCCCTTTGAGTTCAGTTTTATAAATAGATCATCACTGTGGCCATCTTTCTATGCACTGATATAAAATGTACTCCAATCCGAAGCACTTAAAGTCATGAGTCTTTTGAATTATTCTTGTGAATCCTCATTGCTCAAATGAAACAAAACTAAATTTGTCTGTAGATTTCAAAATATTGCTCATTTTAACATATTTCTCTGAATAATCTTACCTCTCATTTCTTTGTACCTTTTATGTTGAACCAACTCTTGTATCCAAGTTGTCCTGTTTCTTTTTCCTAACATATATTGTCAGTTTTCCCCTACAATCTGAACATATTTTATTTCTTTGGATCACAAGTCAAGTATCTAATAAGTCTTAGTTATTATTTTACTAATAACATGTTCAATAAAGTAGATGCTCAATAAGTATTTATTGGGTCAATGAATAAACTCCAACCTTTTGTATCTACTCTAGTATATCCTTAAGTATTCTGTGAAGTCTAATTGATAGCCTATTTTGTGTCCTAGTGAATATATCTAAATATTGTTTGTATTTTCATATTTCTGTCTGTTAGGGTTTCAGTGTAAAACTCACCCAGAATTCCCATGTGTGTGGAAGGTAATTAGATTCTGGAGGTGCTGCACTCATCTGTGTTGATCCGTTCATGACAGTGTGCTGGTAGGAGGCGGCGCCTGGCTGGAGGTGGTCCGTGTAGGCATGGCCTGAACTGTGTGTTCTTCTCCCTCGGTCCTCCTTCTCTGTCTGCTTCCAGTTATTATGGGTTAACTGGCTCCCCCCCTTTCCACCATGTCACATTTTTGAAAAAAAAATTAAATCTTTTAATGTATTTATTTAGTACAGGAACTCACTACCAGGTCAGACTTGTAGTGATTCTCCTGTATCATCATTCCCAGTGCTGGGATTACAGGCGTGTACTGCCACACCCAGTCTCGGTGGCCAGCTCAGTATGCCCTGGGTTCTGGGGCCGGTAAGGCATGTGGCACCTGGGATCAGTCCCGCATCAGTGCGCTTGCCAGGCAGGTGCTTAGACCTCCGAGCTATCTCCCCAGGCCCCCACCATGCCATTTTGCCTTGGATCCAGCTGACCTGCAATTGAAAGTCTGAGCCAACATAAACCTGTTCCCCTTTTAATTGTGGGTGTTGGGTATTTTGTCCCAGTGATGGGAAAGTGACTAAGACAGTGCCTTAAAATATCAGATTGGTGGGAAGGGGTGTGACAGCGGCATCTCCTTTTCAGGATGGTTTCTGTCCTTCCAGATCTTGGTTGATCGAAAAGAATGGTCTCACCTAAGCAATTTAGTGGAATGAGCTCTAGCTCCTGGCTCTTATGTGAGAAAATCTGTACGTGGCTGGAGGGAAATGAGTTTCAGTGTGTACTGTCAGTTCTTTTCTTTGCATCTGTAAGTGAGAAAAAAATTAGGTGGTTAAAAGGTGGCGGTTTTGAGTTATTAAGACTGATCTGGATTAGCCTGCACTTCCCCGGGTCACTAGAAGGTAGCGGCTGATGTTGCACATCTGTTTTCGGTTTGCAGCAGCTGACAAAGGGGCAGCAAGCCTGTGTAGCCCCATTGTTAGTGGTCTCCCTGCTCCTTTAAGGACAAAGAACTCCCAGCTCCAAAGGTACTGAAATACTTTTAACTCCAATTTGCAGATTAGGCGAAACCTCTTAGGTTAAGGGTCATTGAAGGCAGTTGAAAAATTTCTTTGTGAACTTCCCAGTTTTCTGGCTATTAAAGAAAATAATAAAATAAAAAGCGCTCCCCTGTGCAAGAATTCCATAAAACAGAGAGTGGCGTGTGGGACACATTAATGCTTTCCATTCCTGATGAAAAGCTCAGAACAGCTTTAAGTCATATGGAATTAAACAGCTCAAGGCCTAGCTCCATCCGGGAGGTGAGATTTGGGTGCCCCAGCAGTATGGGACAGAGTGGCAACGCTTTGTCTACAAGAATTGAGTCTGTGATTAAAACTGAGCCCATATCTGTGACATGAGCTTGTAGCCCTGGCTCTTTGGGAGGCAGAGGCTAGAGGCGCACTCAAGCCTAGAAGTTCCAGGCCAGGTTGGGCATGACAGTAAACATGAGATCCTATGTTAGAAAAAGAAAGAGAGAAAATGATATAACTGTCCACCCTTCAGGATGCATCTAGGAATTTGGGGGAGAATTAAGACTCTCGAGTTTCTTCTACTCCCTCAAGAAGGGCACTGGGACTGTATTTTGCCACAACAGTGACGACCACTTTGTATGCTTGTGCCTGAGCCCTTTCCCCACTGCAACACTGTCACCAGTGGTTATCAGGGTCCACCTCTGAAGTCTTCCCGGAGGAAGACTCCCTTCCAGTCCGCATTGATCCACGGGAGCTCCACAGCATCCGGGGACCCCTGGCGGAGCCGTACTTCAGACAACACCATAACATCTTCTCCACGCTAGCACTGTTCCCTTTCACAACTTGGGGCCAAGTCCTTGTCTTCTCCCTCTGCTGCTCACTTCCACCTTCACCACTGTAGAGTCACAGAGCAGACTGTGGAGGCCTACCTGCATCTCCTCGAGAGTATGCGCTGGTGAATGGTGGGGTTAAGTCTGTGGTTTGGAGTGGAGAGTCTCTACAGGGCAGGAAGGATCCCAGGCACCTGTACATCCAAGGGTGGGTGGGGGAGGAAGAGGTGAGAACTGAGAGGAAAGTGCTGCTGGTATTCACCTCCGAGGCCCTTGCTCCTGGGGCACGATGCCACTGTGGTTTTGCCATCCTTTCCTCTCCAGCTGACATGGATGCTGTCTTTTCTTCTCTGGATGTAAGCTGCTTTTCTGGTGCTCAGCATGGAGCTGATCCCCATGAAGATTTGTGGATCCCCATAAAGATTTATGCTACATGAAGAATCATGTAACAAGAGTGTCATCCTCCTAGACTAGGGTGCTTCCTAGACACCTTTCTGAGGAAGGCATCATCTGCCAGCCTTCAAGGGACGGACACTGAGTAAGGAATCACTCCAACTCTGGTGGCTAAAATTACAGGACCATTTAATGACTGTTGTCATTCTTCATGTGTCTAGAAGGTGTTTGGACTGAGACAGGCATCTTTAACAGGGGCATACATTTTTAAGATACCTTTTCTTTTTTTATGTTGTTTTAAGATACCTTTTCTTTTTTTTTTAAATTTATGTATTTCTACAGAGTCTCACTATGTAGCTTGGACTCGAAGTGATCCTCCTGTTCTCAGCTTCCCCAGCACTGGGATTACTGGTGTGTGCCACCATGCCCAGGCTCAGTTGCTGGCTCAGAGTGCCCAGGGATGGCACCAATGTGGCATGTAGTATAGGGGATTGAATCCCGGTCCTCGCGCTTGCCTAAGCAGGTGCTTAATCTACTGAACTCTCTCACCTGCCAAAGATGTCTTTTCTTTGTGATTGTGATTGTCTTTTTCAGTGTGATTGTGATTGTCTTTTTCAGTATGTAATAGTCACCTGCATACCAGGACAACACCTTATGAGATGCTGTACCCTCCCGTGTCCTTTCCTCAGAGTCCCATTCTTCATGTCCAAATGTCTATCTTTTTATTTCCTACCATCTCCTTTATTCTCCCTCTTTTTACTTTATTATATAAGAGAAATCATATGATATTTAACTTTCAGACTTTTCTTTCACTTAACATTACGGTCTCAAGTTCATACAAAATGGCCAAGAAGAAGTACAGGAAAAATATTCATCCTCTTTGGCCAATAGAGAAATGCAAATCAGACTACTCTGATGCTCCATTTTTACTCCACCGGAGGGCTGTCATTGTGAGCACAAAAAGTAGCAAATAGCTGCCAGGTTGTGGGGAGACAGGAATCCTTCTACCCTGTTGGTGGGAATGCAAACGAGCACAGCCACTGTGGAATTCAGTATGGAATTCCAGAAAACACAAGAATAGAAATTCTATTTGACCCAGCTCTACCTCTCCTGGGTGTCTTCCCCAAGGAGTTAAGTTATATCACATTATATTAACTGCGTGCCTGCCCATGTGTTTAGAAGCTCAGTACACAACAGCTAAGCTCTGGAACCAGCTTAGATGCCCAGCAACAGATGGATGGATAGAGACCTCATGCCATCTGTATACAGTGGAGTATTATTCACCCATGAGGAACTGATGGACAGGTGGTGCTTGTTCAGAGTCTCCTACATGTTTGTAGTAATGCTTGGGGCTGGGGTTGTCTGGAAGATTTCCTCATTCACAGTTCTGAGGCCCTGTGGTGGCTACAGGCTGGGATGGAGAACGGTGAAGGCCGCTGAGCTCTCCTATTGTGGGGGGTTAGTGCAGGTGGCCTTGGAGGACAGCAGAGGTCCCCGCTTGGGGTTGAGCGGCAGCTCCTGCCTCTGGAAGGAGCAGTGTCAGTGCTGCCCTGCAGAAGGGAACACGGGATGGACAAGAAGGTTGGGGCTTGCTGTGACTCAGTCACCAGAGTGATGCAGCCAGTGCAGAGGGGCAGGACCTGGCCATCCTGATGGCATCTAACACGTGCACGTGAAGCCAACAGGGCTCCTTCGTGTAGCTGAAAACAATCGGAGGTAGGGTTACTTTGGAACATTGAGAACGCTGAGTCCTATGCAAAAGGAGCTTGCTGTTTGGTTGTTCATTGTGCTAAGGATCAAACCAAGGGCCCGAGCATGGAGCTACATCCAGCCCATGGCATAAGGTCTGCCTAAGTAACTGTCACCCAGGCTGGGCTTGAACCTGGAATCTTCTTGCCTCAGCTTCTCAGAGTGCTGAAATTATAGGGATGCACCACCATGCTCAGCTAGGAACTATGTTTTTATATCAAAATCCAAACAAATGTGCTATAAACTCAATGTGGACTAGGTAAATAGAAGGCAGGTGCTCATTCATTCAGTATTTTAAAGAAATTGAGTATGCAGTTGCCACTAGGCACTGCCTGGGTACTGGTATGGAAATCCAGAAGGCCGAGTTGGATGTTCTTTTAGAGACTGCTTCTGTTCCTCACTTCTAGGTGACTGACGTGGGGCAGTTTCTCCGAAAGACCCCTCCCAAGTGACTGGACTGCAGCTGGGTACACAGAAGAGAACCTGGACATGGGATGGGTGGGGCTGATGGCCTTTCTCTCCATCTCTTTCATCTGCTCATCCTGCTGTGTTGTGGGGGACTCCCATTTTCTAACCACCTGTCACCCTGTGTCCCAGTGGACCTCTCAGCAGGCAGTGGGACAGATGGACATATTTCTATAGCACTGAGAGGAGAGCTGGTGATGTGTTCGCAGCCGGCCCTGGCTGCCCCCGTGGTGAGCCACAGCAGTCTGTGGTGTCGTAGCCCAGCGTACTGTCTAGAGTCTGCACTTGGCCGAGGGAGTCCCAGTTCAAGTTAAATTCTGTGCTCTCTGGGTCCTTCACACAGCCCTTCTGTGGCATTTCTGGGCTCCGTGGATGTGGCTCATTCATTTATTCATTCACTCACTCACTCACTCTCTTACTCATTTGTGTTGGTCTTGTGCCTGCAGGGTGACTGCCAGGGATCTAGGAGGCCTTGCTGCTCTCCATCTGTGACACTCGCGGGAGGCCCCTCCACACGCGCACATTCCTCTCCCACACACCTGCCAAGGAGGCACTGGTTTATAATGGGAAACTGGCACAAATAAATTAAATGTCTCCTCAGTGTCACTGAACGGAGAAGACGCAGCAGTTGAAGCCGTATCACCTACAGCTGGGGCTTCTGGGATGCAAAGGCCACACTGGTGTCCTTTCTGCAGCCTACGTGGAGGCCTTCCAGCCAGCCTCACGGGTCCGGCTTGCTGAGCAGGGCCTCAGCCCTCCACCTCCCCCTCGGCACCTGCCTTGTGTGGTGTTGCCAAGCACTGCAAGGTGTCTTTCACATATGATGTCCCAGTGTAGAATCTGTGTTCTTCTATAGCTTCCAGCCCCACCGAGGAACCCCCAGCATCTGCGTCTAGGCAGGCACCGGTACTGAGACCAGCACTGTGTACACACAGAATAAATGCACTCTAAACTGTGCTGCTATGTAGTGAAACTTGCACCAGGGACATGCATGGTGTGGTTAAAAAACTAAGATGAATGTTCAAAAACAGTGACTTTGCCATGAATCTCTCTTAAAATCCACCCCCAACACACACTAGGAACACCCTTACCCCTTCCTTCTTGCCACTTTCTGAAGCTCTGCACATCCTCTTTCGGGTGCATCTTTACTTGTGTTATCCTGGCTGCCTGGTGTCCTGAACTGATGGAACATTGTTGTGGCTTTGGGGAAGGGTCTGAAGTTGCCTGGCTCCAGATCTGATAAACAAGGTGGTGAGGACACTCTGTGGTGTCAGATACTTGGTGGCAGCATTCACTGTATTTTTGATCACACTTGGCAAAGACACAGAAGACTGCCAGAGCTCTTTGGAATGTGCTAAGAATGACGAGAAAAGTGTACACAATATGAAAGGGAGAGGGGTTACTAGCAATATGTCTTTTCTGTATTAAGCTTTTAGTTTAAATATTCATATATTTCGATTATCCCTTGTGCAGTGCCACCTCCTGAATTCCTGTGAAGTGGAATTCATTTTAAGGCTCAGCCTTGGTATACTGGTGTAGGGCAATCACACGGCATCTGCGGTCTGTTGTCTCCAGTCCAGCACGTAGGGATTTGGATATACCTTTGCCCCTTCATGCGTGCATGCATTTCCTTATCTTCCCTAACAATGGGCAATTAAAAAGTTTCAAAGAGTTTTTCTATGTTATGAATCTTGAGTTTAATTTTAATGGATACAAATGAGGCAGCTTTGTAGGATAATAGCACTGATTCCAGGAATTTAGTCAAGCATCAGCCACCTGGGACTGCTCTCCAAGGGCCTTTTGAGGGACCCTGTGCGCCATCTAGTGTCAGCAATGTGAGAAGTTCAAAGGCACCCCTGGAAGGCTGTCTGGCTCCTACCTAGCAAACAAAGCAGAGTAGTTCTTGGGCAGTAGGTGGCTGCTTCCTAAAATTCTTGCAGCAGGATTGTTTTTGTAGCTATAATGTAGGCTAGAGTAGGATCCAGTGGACAGGCAGCTGCACAGAGGGGGAACTGTGCTCTTCCAGCTGGCTTGTCATTGGTGGTTGCCCAGAAAGAGCATTTCCTGTTGTCCCTGCAGCCTTTCCTTGCTGGGACCAGAGGACAGACTGACTACCTGACATCCTAACTTCAGTCCAGGGCAGTGTATTTTTTTAATAAATGCTAATCACATTTTCATGTAGGGCATTGAGGAAAAAGTGGCTGCTTGAATTTTAGTTGTACTCTCAAATCTTGCTGGCAGAAGGGAGTGTAGACCAGGTAGAAGGTACCTGGTGCAGGACACGTTGGACAGCTGGCCTGGTGCACCCTCAAGTTACTCACGCTCTCTGTAGCCCACGCGCCGAGTGATCAGTAGCAACTGAGGGCTGCAGCTTCTATGTTGGGATCTACCCAGTTATATGGATAATGACTTGGAAATGCTTTTCATTGTTCGCAAATTGTATATAGAAGAATGATGATTGAATTAGGAAACTTAAAAGTTCCTTTAAGCCAAACTGTGGTGTCAAAATAATGACTCTGGGTTTAGGTTTCTTTCTTTCTTTTTTTTTTTAAACCGTGAATAATACATTGATATAGTTAGGGGCCCCTGATAGTGGCTTTAATACTCCTGCATTTTTAGAGCCAGATGGTATTGAGAAAGAGCAAAGTGAACATACACTCGAGATGCTTATGAAATTGTGTTCATTGAAATCATTGCTTCATCCGAGCCTATAGAACCGACGAGTGCTTCAAAATTAAGGAAATTGCAACTTGGTGTTGAGAAGTTGAGGATTTAGTATGTGAAAACAATTTCCTTGGTTTAGATTAGTTCAAATCAACCAAGAGGCAGAGGAATCTATCAGTCATGTACTGAAAGTATTGAAACAGTAGTTATTTAATTGTAATTGGACTGTTCCTTGATGTTGGGCCTGCAGGAGGATATGGCAAGTGTGTACACACACACACACACACACACACTCAGGAATTTGCCCAGGAGAGTGAAACTGTCACTGTGAAGTGAAGTGTGCCCTGTGTAGAGGAAAGGTCCTTTTGCCTTGGGGACCAGCGACCTCTAGGGTTGAGCACGTGACCTGTTGCTGCTGTGCCCCCACCAAACAGCCCATTGAGGGAGATGGGAAAGTTCCACTGCCAGCTGAAGTTTTCCACTGCGAGGCCGCTCCAGATGCCTGCTCCTTATCTCCATCTCAGGCACATCCCTGGCACAGATCCTCAGGACAGCCTTTTTGCCGGGGCCTCATGAATAATCCCAACACTGTGCACTTTAAGATTCCTGTGTCATCTTAGGGAAAATAGATGGCATTTTCGTCTTACTGTTTTACCTTCTAAGAGCCTGTCTTTGCCCCACAAGTGGCTCCAGCTTTGGAGTTTCATGCAGGGGGAAGGTGAGGAACTGACATAGGTTTCCTGAATGCCCAGGTGAGGGCCGGGGGTGGGCTCCTCCATCTCAGCCTCCTGAGCACCCAGCGCAGGTCCACTTGGATTAATGCTGAAGAGACGTGCGCCCCCAACCACAGTACTGTCCCAGGCCTTCTCACAGACATTAACTTAAGAATAGAGTAGTTCTCTTCTTGCTGTAGACAGTCCTAAAGGAACTCTTGACATGCAGGCATGAAGCGTCTAGCAGCAGTCAGAACTGTGCCTACATTGGACAGAATGTGCCTGCATTTCTCAGATGTTTGCAAAGGCAGAGCACTGCACGCTGCTGGCACAGCTCTCACATTGAGTATAATTTCTGTGTATTGCAAATGTTTTGAAAATACAGGGGAAAAAAGGGGGAAAACAAAAAAGGAGGAGATTGTCTATAATTAGTGGTATGAGGTGGGCTGTGAGATAGCTCAGCAGAGCAAGCCCCTGCTTAGGCAAGAGCAGGGACCGGGGTACGATCCCTGGCACCACATGGCACTCCACCCCCAGCCCCTGGGCATGCTGAGCTGGTGACAGAGTCTGGACATGGTGGTACATGCCTGTAATCCCATTACTGGGGAGGCTAATGATAGGAGGATTACTAGGAGTCCGAGCTGCATAGTAAGACCCAGTACCAAATACATTTTTAAAAAATAGTATGAAGTGTAGCCTGCTGATATTTTTATTTTGCCTTTTCCTTTCTAATAAACAGGTCTTTGGTAGAATCCTCATTAGAAAGGTGATTTTTAACTAACCAAGCGGTAAGCTAGAGCAGTTTTCCCTATTGCTAAATATTCATCTAATATATCATTTTCCTGCAGTCTTTATACTGATGGTGACTGCAAGAAAAATAGAGAAGCATGAAGCTTGTGTTGCATCTCCAGTTAAGCTGTGTGACGTGATTCCTCTTGCTGTGGAGTTGTACCACTTTTAGGGCTGTATTGCTCCCCAACACTGTACTTTCTGAACATTCCACAGAAAAGTTAATACGAGAGTCAGGATCAGAGTTTGCAGAACTTTCAGGAAAAGAGGAAGAAAACAATACTGCTTTTTTATTGTTACAGTATCTTTATGGCCTTTGCATTTTACAGTGCTTTCTTTTTTATTTGGAGCAAGACGCAACAGACTAAGGAGGGGCCTGGGTAAATTCCTGGCTGATGGATTCATGATGGGTAAGGAGGAAGTGGAAACGTGCAGTTTGTTCAGAGGGGCTGTGCTCACGGCCCTGGGCGGCCGTCCCAGTCCAGTGTGGGACTTCCTGTGTGTCGTGGAGGGCAAGAAGGGCCCTCTCCTGCCCAGTTCAAGCCACAGGGGTTCTCAGGCAGAGGCAGTCCGCTAGATTGCCCCAACTGGACCTTCCTGGTGCCCTCTGGGCTGTTTTCCCTGAGGAAGGAATGGCATTGGGTTGCAGAGTGAGCCAGAACTAGGGCCTGGGGCTGAGGCCCTTTAATAGTGTAGACTGGCAAGGACAAGGAAAGCAATAAAGTGAGCTCTCCATCTTCAGATAGCTCTTTTCAGGGTAACGTTTGGGAAACAATACTGCAAAATTCTAATTCAGAGACTCCCCCAATGCCTTCAGTAGCCAATCAGAGTTTACAAAAAGTTTGCACATGATGGCCCATATTTGGATGCTACTATGGCATTCTAGATATGAGGGATTATTCTCTTGGAAGCTGATAGAAAGCAGCCAATATGGGCTGGGCTGGCGAGATGGCTCAGGGACTAAGCACCTGCTTAGGCAAGTGCAGGGACTGGGGTTCGATCCCTGGCACCACATGCCACACCTGCCCTGCCCCTGGGCATGCTGAGCCAGCCACTGAGACTGGACGTGGTGGCGCACACCTGTAATCCCAGGGCTGGGGAGGCAGAAAAATAGGAGGATCACTACAAGTCTGAGCTGTGTAATGAGACCCTGTACCAAATACATAAAAAAGAAAATAAAGTAGCCCAACACTATATCCTTAAAAATGAGGAAGATTTGCTTCTTAAAATTTTTTACAGAGCTTGTAACTCATGATCCCCAAAATTAGCATCCTATTAACACTTTTTAGATTTTTATGTATTTTCAGAAGTAGACACGATGAGACATATGGATAGAATCTTGAGGGAATAGATCAAATAACAGCATCTGGTTTCTTCCTGTAAGCATCCAAACAAAAAAATTAAATCTTTAATAAAATGATATTTATATAAGCTAGAGAATGGTGTGTCCATTTTACATAAGTGTGAAGGAGAAAAAGTATAAGAAAGCTAAAGTAAAGCAAATGATGGACATTGCCAGCATTTGGAGTAACCAGGCAAGCGGTATTAGAAGAGACTTTTTTCTTACAGCTTTTCTGTAAGTTGGAAACTCTTTTGAAATTAAGAGATTAAAAAATTTCACTGTTTTATGATTTGAATTAGGCAAGAGCAAAGAGATAAAGGCAAGTCATCCTTGAAGAATCAGACATCTATAAAAAAACTGGTGCCAGGACGGTGGTGGTGAATGACTGTAATCCCAGTACTCGAAGAGGCTGAGGCAGGAGAATGCTTTGAGAACCTGTCTCAGAATAAAAATAAGCAACAAAAGGTCTGGGAATGCAGTCCCTTATAAAGGCCTGGGGTTCATTCTCTCAATCTCTCATGCCACAAAGAAGTCAGTGTTTCCTGCTGTGCAGAGCGAATAAGGAGCTTTGTTAGAAGCAGGGCATGTTGGAGAAAGGACACATACAAATTTCTGCCATCACTATTCTGTCAAAGGAGACTTTTGACTTAAAGCTAGTGTTTGATAACCCTTAAAGAAGCACTACTTATTGGGGATCAGTAGTTCACATTTTTAAAGTAATGGTTCTTTGGGGGAAAAAAGACCAGGAACCTTGTTGGGCCTAGAGAGGTTGGGTTTTTTTGCTTTGTTTTAGATTTTGGTTAATTTTTTTTTCCTTAAGCACACCAGAATTCTAATGTAAGCTGCCCAGGTAAAACAACTAAAGACTTTAAGATTTTAGGAGAAATGCAATTTTAATCAACCTACCATCTTATTCATTGTTCAGGTATGAAAACAACAGAAATCAGCCTCCCTCCCTCCCTTCCTCCTCCTTTTCTCTTTCTTTCTTCCTCTCTTTCTCCTCCCCCTGCTTCTTTTGTCCTCCCTCTGGCCAGCTCTTTTCCCTGTTTTCCCTTCTCCCATCCTCACACAGCAGGCTGCTGGGGGTGATTACATATGAAGGCCCTACAGTGAGGATCTGACCTAGGCAGCCCCTGGTCTGAATGAAGTCCGCTCACTGAACAGCATTTCCAGAACCAAGAATTGTGGGCAACTAAAGTTGGGACTGTCGTGTTTACGGGGTCCCTTTGGATACCACACCTCTGTTCTGGTCTAACTTTCATGTAGCAAGATTCAAAGCAAACTGTTGTTTCTTCCACAGGACGAGTAATTTCCTGAACGTGAATAATTAAAGGCCTGAAATCCTCAAAGGAATGTCCAGACTTGCAGTCCCTGGACTTCCTTCTAGTGGAAAACAGCCTTGTGGCCCTGAACTTGCAGCTTGGGTTCGAAATCCTTAATGAGATCTTCAGAAGACATCCCTGGGTCCCTAAGAGCGCTACTGGGGTAACACCACTGGAGTGAGACCTCCTCCCTGAAATTCTAAACCCTTTGTGGCAATTTCAGTTATTTGAATTTTAATTGGATACTTGAAAACAAAACACCAACAGGGTTTTATTTTCTTTATTTCTCTTGGTTCCTTTGATTCTAGAGTCTGCAAAGTGAACTCACTTTTTGTGAAACAAACAAGTGAGTATTTGGAAGGAAGAAACAAAACGGTTCTGGAACACTTGGTTGAGATGTTGAATAAGACAAGGTTGCTGACAATCCGCCAGCAAACGGTCATTATGAAGCATGGCTGTCTAGGGACAGAAATCGAGTCCCACCTGCAGTTTCCCTTTAGGAGAAAGTCACACACATCCTCCGTCCCAGCCTGGTGGCACTTCCGGGGAGCAGCAGGCTGAGAAAGACTGGCACCTGGGCTGTCTGGTGCCCTCCGTGCCCCGCTTCATGTGAAGCCATGCAGAGTCAAGCCACATCTGTATCCTGCCCTGGTCTGGGCGCAGCGTGTCACGCTGGTCACACCTGCGGTGGCAGTCCCAGTCCAAGGCAATTGATGCCTTTTTTTTTTTTTTTTTTAATTAAAAAAAAAAAATCTCCTGGCTGCATATCATCAAGAAAAACAACATTGTTTTCAGGGTCTCTTATCTCTCCACTCCCAAATATCCTGTTTCTTCGGGCTGGGCGGCCAGGACCAATAGAAACCTCTTCCTGCTATTGGCTGACTTCATTTCCCAGACTTAGCACAATCTCATCCGCTCTATACAACCTCATCAAAACTACTTTCTGGTCAGCGAGAAGCAATAATTATTATTAACATTTAATAACGATCAATAAACTTGATTGCACTATGGCCAGCACTATTAAGGTAAGGAAAGGCTTCTTTTTCATTTGACCAAATCTTGTTCTTTTTAGATTTTCTTTGGTTTCCTTTATCAAGCAGATAAGTTAGGGTTGGGCAACACCCCCCCCACCACAATAGAGGACAACAAGATTTCCTTTGCACTGCCTAGTAAATTTCCTTTTTCCTACTCCAACCATCCGCAAGGCTTAAAAACTTCAAACTCAGAAAAAAGATTGGGGTTTCTAAATTCACTGTTGAGTGCTGTGGATTACTTTTGCCAAGGCCTTTTGGAGCACTTCTGGAATTTTTCGATTCTTTACCTGTCCCTGACGGGTCCTGGATGCGGGTCTGATTCAAAGCAACAGAGTCCCAGAGACTGGAGGGCAGGGAGAAAGACAAAGATGGGCTTGTCCGTGGTGGACTTCTGGACCCTCTTCAGGGGCTCCTTAGTTCCAGGCATGTCAGCTGGTGCCCGTGGAAAGGAAGAGACACTCGGCAAGTGGCCGTCGGTAATGGGACACTGTGAATGTTGGTTTGATTTGTGGGACTTCCATGCTGAGAGCCGAGTGTTCTCTTAACTCCGCTGATGGTGATTTTGGTTTGCTGGGTTGTGTTTCTTGTTAATAAAATACCTACTTCTCTGTGCAGTAAGATTTCTTCCTAGTGACGTTGGGTTTGGCGGGTTGGAAAGCAATGGCGTGTTGGCACTCTGGGCTTGGGCTTATTTGCTGGAATGTCGGCAGGTGTTTTTAGTTGGCAGTATGTAGAGCCTGACAGGAAAATAGACCTACCTGGGGTAGAAACCTAAATGTGATCTGATCCCTGGAAAGGAAGCCAGGTTAATGGCTAGTGTAAGTCTTTGGAGTAACCTAGGCGGCATGAGTCTATTAAAATATTTTCCAGGCCACTAGGCCGTAGGGACATTGTAAAAATCAGCCGCACTGGCAGATAATGGAGGGGGGATGTTTTATGAGTTGCTAGGTTTTAGTTTTGCTATATAAAGGTGAAAAGCACTTGGTTGGTTTTGTCAAGGATTTCAGGTAATTCGAAAACCTTTGGAAACAGGAGTTTGCTCAAAATTGAGCCAAATTGTAGCATTTTCAAAAGTTTTCCTTGACTTGGTATGTTCATGATTGAAAATGTTTGCGTTAGAGATTTGTTAGTGTGCATTAGGTAAAAGGCGAACGATTTATACGATTTGAAGAGCAACCAGAGTATGCATGCATTATATAAACTGAAGTTCTGTTCAGTGTTTAGCTCTCAAAGTGTGTTCAATAGTATATTTAAATATATGTGAACCAAGGTTTATAGAATATGTCTCTCTTTGACTTCAAGCACTGGGGTGTATTGAAAAACAATCATCAGAGAAGGGAAATTTTAAATTCAAATTTTGATATACTCTGCTTTCTGCCAAATAAGTAGAAATTATTTGTCACTGTAACCTGAAATGCTGCAGTTTGTGTTCTTACTTTACGCTTAATTTTATCCATCATTTGTAATAATGAAATTAACTATTTGGAAATCTTGAGTAGATGTTTTTGTATGTTTCCCACCCCTGCCAAAATCAGTGCACTAAAGGACACTGAAAAAACAGAATATCCTGTAGAAGATAGTGTACATTTTGTAAAACACACATATGTGCTATACTGTTAAATTTAAACTAAACATTTATGTCACCATGAAGTTATTTTTTGAAGTTTGAGTGTGTTGTGAGTCTCTGAATAAATTCTGGGAAAAAGTTGACGTATGAGTAGGACACTGCTTGATCGAACATTTTTTTTTTACATGTATATTGTGTATCTCCTAAGTGAACCTTTAAAATGCCTTCAAGAAAATTCTTTAAATGCCTCTGCAACAATTGCCCCCCTTTATAGGTGAGTTCTTTGAGAGTATGTTTCTGTGAGGTTTCCTGGGGAAGGCGAGGAGATGATTTTACAGCCATGTTTATGCAGTAGGAAAAGGAGCCTTGAGTCAGTTGACTACAGTTTTAATTATGTCAGTGCAAAGTTCAAATTATCATAGGGAAAGTTACAGCAGATGCCAGCGGACTTAGGGAACAGTCCCCTCTCCGGGGAGTTTTCAATCTCAAATAGGCTCTGTTTATTTGGTTGTTCCAGTAAATAAACCAATTAGTACACCCAGTATCAGATCCTCTGAATCTGTTGAGTTGGTGTTCCACATCCCCATGGGATTTTTTTTTTTTCTTGTGCGTTTGTGTTTAGCAGACACTGTTGGGCACTTTGAAAAGCAAATTATTCTTATTCCTCCTTTAGGATTCGTACCGTCGTCTTCTCTTGGTCATTTGAAATCAGAAATAAAATGTGTTAATTGGAAGAAGTAAAAAAAAATTAAAGGAGTTTGAATTGATGCCTAGGGGTGCTTAGATTTTAAAATCAGGTTGAGTTCTGATTAAGAATTCTCAGCCAGTTAGTGGAGGTCCAATGTGCAGCAGTTCTGAGGCTGGCTCTGATGCTTCCCCTTCCCGTGTTTCTTGGTTCTGAAGATTCAGAGAAGTGCTCCGCGACACCTTGCACCTTCCCCACAGAAAAGCCCAGGATTGGCTCCCAGACCCCAAGAAGTGGGCTGATTTTTCTTGCAACTTGATGACTGTCAGGTAGGAGTCTGGATTCAACCCTCCAAAGACTTTTCTGGTCTTGCTTTTAATTCACGTACCATTTGGGAAGTCTGGTGAAGTCTAGGATCACTTCTCAGAATAATGCTTTTAAGTGCATCAAAGGAAATAACAGAGTTACAACGGAAATACCGCTCTCCCCCTGGCCCTCTGGAGGGAATGGTGCACACCAGGCTGCAGGCCCCGATTCTAGAGTTGAATGTTGATGCTGGAATGTGTGTGTGTGTGTGGGGGGGGGTCTTCTCTTCTCATCTTGTTATGGAGCCCCTATGTAGAAGGACACAGAGCAAGCAGCAGATAGCGGCTTTTGCGACATCTTCCTTAAGAACAAGACAGGATGTGGAAAGTTACTGGGGATACTTCTGTGAGACTGGAGTACACAGTCTCTGAGAAACTTGCCAAATGAAAATACTTTTGTTGTTGTTTTGAATTAATGGAGATTTGAGTGTTTGATGATAACTGAAACATACAGCTTGTTTTCTGTGTATCGCACATGCACATAGTAGGTGCTCAGGAAATTGTTGACATCCTACATGCAGAGAATGTGTTCAAACAGGATGAAAGGAAGAAAGCTGATCTCGTAGGAGCTTGCTGTCTGTGAGCATTGAGTTTTAGATCTACCAATGGATGTTTTCCCTGCACCCCCTGGGTGATGGGGAACATGCGTGTGGTTGTGTTGAGAACAGTTAAGGGTGGTGAAAGTGATGCCAGGTGCAAAGTGCTGCTGTCCTACTGTGTCGGTGTCGTGCTACATGAGGTCTGGGCTTCTCTTGTCCTGGCCAACAAGTGCACAGAGAGGTCATTGTCTGGAAGTTTCTTGCTGCCCACGTTCATGGTGGCTCTTGGTCCAGGTTCCCTCTGTAGATAGAGATGCCTGTGCCTGACTCTGTGTGTGTGTGTGTGTGTGTGTGTGTGTGTGCATGTGCGCATGCATACGCACCCAAAGAGGAGGGCTGCCTCAGTGCCCTGGGACCCAGAATTGGGTATGGCTGAGCTGTGGTTCTTTTCTCCATGAAAGGTCCGCACAACCACTAGGCTCCCAGAGATTATTCCATGTGTGGGCTGCTTCTTCATTATCTCCTATGCTCAGAAGTGATTCTTTCACTAAATTTTCATTTTACTAAACTGACCTGTATTTTAAAAACACACAGACGCAGATACACACACTTGTGCACATCTCCTAAAATGACATGTGTAAGAAAAGTAATCGAGTAATCCCAAGCCACTGACTCGGGAAGATCTTTCTTCTGCTTTTGCAGCTCTGGAACAGGTTTCCTTCCACAGCTGGGGGTGGCGATGTGGGCAAAGTGGGCAGTTCTGGCACTGCCAGAGACATGAACGCAAGTCCTGATACCTGGGAGAAATTTGGGATAGGGGCTCTGGGGACACCAGCCCTGTGACAGATTGTCTGCAGTTCAGGAAACTTACAGGGACAGTGTCTGGGCCATGCCAGTGTGGGGCCACATAATCTGCCCTGGAAGGACCTTTTCTTTAGAGCCTGAGACGTTCACGGTTGCATGGCCCCATCTCAACCTGGCCCTGAATAACTTTCTCCTAGGCTGTGTGGCTGCAGACCTCACCTGGTTTGCATGGTCACTCATCTTATGACCCTGGACAAAGGTCCTCACTTGTCACACTCATTACCTCCCCTTCAGAATGGGACCCTAATGGTCATCCTGTCTCCTGCTGGGGCAGATAATGTCTGGTGAGCCACTGCTTGGTGACCAAGTAGATGCCATCAGGCCACCCGGGCTACTGGGACCTTACAGAGGCAGCACCTTGTCTTTCTGCCCCTGCTCTTAGTTCTCTAATGGTTTCCTTCCGCTGCTTTGCAGCAAATCCAATAACCCATGACTATCCTGATACTTCCTACAGATATTGAGACCAGTGGGATCAGTTCTCCAAGTCACTGTGCTGACATATACCTTTGGCAGGGCAGGTGACACCTGGGCAGATTGGGATGGGGGACTGGTAGGAACCTCACACAAGTGCAGCAGGGCAGATGCCAAACTCAAGGGCAAACAGGTTGCTCAAGAGCTGGCTCTGGCTGTGCTGTCCCCAGTTGGCCATTATCCTGTTCCCAGGGCCAGTGCTGTTTGCAGAGTGTGCAGGGGACTGGAAGAGGGACATTGGAAAATCTCCAGTGTCTTGTTTTCTCATTAACTTTGAAATATGCATCTTGTTGCCTTGTATGAATTACAAATATAAAACTTTTTCCTAGTAGAGAAAATACCTTAATATAAATTGCTCCAAATCCCAATGGGTCACAGAAAATGAGTTACTTACAGAAAAAGATGAGCATTTGGTACTCGTCTTTCTGGTCGTGTGTTCATTTCTCCTTCCACATACCTCAATACCTTGCTTTTCTCAGTCACTTTTGTTTTTGCAAGCATTTCCCCATGTCACTGTTTTCAATGGACAGGATTTTTATCGTATTCCATGTCAAATAATTACAAATTTTACAACCATTATTCTGTTGTAAGAAATAATTCTACTTTCACTTTTTCTTTGATTTATATAAATTTATTTTGTTACTACTGGTGCTTAGAAGATGAACTCTTGGACCAATAAAGATACCCGTTTTTAAAGCCACTGCAAAACTTAAATATTTGCCAACTTCAAAAATATTTGCCATTTTACTGTCTGGAAGGATTGTTCCAATTCCCACTTCAGGCTGTATTTGAAACCAGTTCCACTGCATCCATAATGATGTTGGATATTTCACTCTTTGACTCTTTGCCAGCCTTCAAGGCAAGGGGTGGAAACTCCGGACTTTTTTGGTATTTAGTTAACTGCAGTATTTGGTTACTTTTCTGTTTTTCTGTGATGCTGTCAATGACTCGTGGCTCACTGTGACCTCTAGGCTTTGCCCTAACTTATTTGTCCTGTTGAAATCTCCTCATCCCACCAATATCCCTGCTTTCTTTCTCATCCTCCCCTCTCCCAGCTCCATCTATGCTTAGCTATGAGTATGCCTATTTCACGTCTACCCACTGAGCTCTCACAATCTTCTTTCAGGTATATCTTTTCTGCTTCTGTGTTTTCCACAGTGAGGGCTTCATACACAGTTCTTCAAAGAAATAAATATTCAGTAAATTCTTTGAGGTCGTAAAGTGGAAGCTGAGATCAGACGAATATAATTGTGAATTTCAAATAGAATCTTACTTCTTTACAGATATTTTTCCCAGTAAAATAAAGATAAGCTGATAGAAAATATGTAAAAGTTCTATAACTCATAGAAAAAATACCTTTAAATGCAGTTCTAGTGTCCTGAGTTCATGATGCAGATTGACATCATCCTAGCAGCTGTGTGCCAGGCCTATGCCGGGCACTCTCAGTGTCTCCCAGATACTCACAGGGACCTGAGTCCTGTTGCTTTTGTCACCTAAGAACAGAGGGCTGGAAGACCAAGAGGTCACTCAAGTCATATGAACCTGTATGCTTCCCTTCTTTTTACTTCATAGGATCCCTTTATTTCCTGGCTTTCATAGTCCCTAATACTAAATTACTCTGCAAAGGGAAAAGGGTGAAGTGTTAAATGATAGGGCAACACATTATGTAATCGGAGACAGAAGATTTTTATAGCTGGGTACTCTATGTTATCTAATTTTGTGTTTAAAAAAATGCAGGCAATGGTTATTTCGCTCTAGGTAGCTAGTCAAAGTTCAAACACAGAAATTTCAGCACCCAATTTTACATTTGCTTTGGTGACAAGAATTCTCTCCGTATTTGGCAATATCCAAGAGACAGTGGCTCATGAGCCCAGATCAGTTCCCAGCTTCTGCGTCTTTGTTCCAAGCATTCACTTCCTCACCCTTATCTTGGGGATCCATAATGAAGACGCAGCTCACGATTTTCCATGGGACCTCATCCTATCTCTCAGCAGGGTGTTCCTCATGGAGCCTGGCTCTGGGAGGGGCGGTGAGCTGCTGTGTCACACAGATAAGTGCTGAGACATTTTGAAAAGAAATGCTAAGGCCAAACAAAATTATTTATTTGTTAAAGCACTACAGCAGAATCCAATCATAACATTAACATCAAGACTGTTCCTTCAAACACTTTTGTCATGAACAATACATGCCAAGTTCTGGAGACTGTGATAAAGAACATCGTGCCAAGGCCTGCACTCTTGAATTTAACACCTTCTCTCTCAAGTCAGCTACTTCCACAGTTCTCTGTCTCTCTTTAGATCATGAATTACTGCTTAGCAAACAATGCACAGATTTTTTTTTTCCATTTAACATATATTGCCAGAGAGTCAACAATGGAAGAGAGGACCCCCTCTGCACCGCCATATGTCCATATCCTCTAGGGTCATTCATTAAGATCATGGACCAGCAGCTATTCAGTTGTCTTTACCCCCTTGGGTCCCTTTGAGACTCTGTTTTTTTCTTTTTAAATTGTCTTTCTACATGGGAGGCTCACCTTTGAGGAAGAAGAAACTGTTGAAACAACATTTCAGAATTTGTCAGCACCATTAGCTTGTGTCTCAATTTGAGGTAGATTTCTCAAGACATTGCTCCAAGTTAAAAAAAAGAAAGAAAGAAAGAAAGAAAGAGTGTGTGGTTTGATATTGCGAAGCCCTCTGCAGATGATACTGTGCATTCGAGTCACCTGGTGCTCCCCAGAGCATCCAAGCCATGAAAGCTCAGCACAGAGAGCATGGTCGGGGCTTATCTTTTGCCTGGAGAGGCACTTGGTACCCTATTTCTTCATAACATCTTTAAAATAGCCTCTGTGGGAAAGGATTGGTCTTATCTTCTCTGCAGGGGATGGGAGGCCTGAATGGCAGCTGGCGAGGGCGGAGGAAAGAGGCCAGCCTGGGAGATGGTGGTCCTGAGCTTTAGTCCAGTGCTATGGGACCTTGGCAGCAAATATGTCTGTCCCGACCCTCATCCCTGCTGGGGAAGCACAGCTGGTCTACACAGCCTGCTCCTCTCTGATGTCCAGCCACCTGGGCATGGGGCTGGCTCTCAGGGGTTGGATCACTGGGCCTCAGGAGTGGGAACCATGGAAAGATCCTGGGGATCCACCCTGGCTCTTCTCCCTCCTAGCCACACATCTGAGCCACTGCAGCTGGGAAGAGGACACCAGTAGTTCCTACTTGTCAGCGTTACTGAGCAGGACCAAAACAGAGGAGCTCAGAACTGTGTGAAGCACATAAAATCACTTAATCTACATTAGCCAATTTTGCTATTCATTTCAGTCAAATTTTCCCTCTGCAACTAGAATCAGGAAACCATTAAATGCTTTTCCCCTGTTTTTCAGTTTCTGCAGCAGATTGCAAATTCTACCCCCTCGCAAGCCAATTTTTCCCTTTACCTCTGCCATGTTTTCTCTGTGTTATGAAATGAACACTGTGACAGAAAGAAAGGGTTTCCATTCTTGTGCCTGGACCCAGACTCAGTGGCGTTCTAGGGAGCACCGCACCCCACAGGCCCTAGGAGGGCACTCAGGCCTCCTTCTCTCTGCTGTTCTCTGCTGCTTCCTCTCCTTCTCCTCCTCGTTCTCCTGCTTTGCAGTTAACAGCTACTCAGCAGGTGGAGGGGAAACAGAAAAAAGAATAATGATGGGGAAGAGGTCCCTTCCTGCACCTGGGAGCCTGAGGGGCCCTGCTGGGTCTGCTCTGTCCCTTGCAAGCTGTAGCCCTTGGCACTGGCTTAGTCCTTGAGTGAGAGAAACTGGGGCCCAAGCAGGCTTGCAAAGCTTTTAATCTAGAATAAAGAGACTAAAGTAGGATTGCCCTGGTGGAAGCTATCCATGTGTCTACTTCTGAATTCTACTACTTCACTTCGTCTTGGGAGAATTCCTAGAACTCAGAACATGCTTATTTCACATAAAAATCAGGAATGCTGAAAAGGTCAAATATAAGTGAGTTGATGAATTATCTGATTTTCTGAAATTTTTGTTCCACCAATTAGAGTTAATTTTTGTTGACTTTCCCCCTTTTACTGCCAAAGAACCTGAAATCTATAGCCTGTGTTAAGCTTAGGGGGGAAGAAAAAGGAAAACAAAAATTCTTTGGCTAGGGTAATGTGTTAGAAGAGAAAGTCTCATGTCTCATGCATCCTTGAATGGCCATTGCTGTCCTCCCCACAGAAGTTGTCCTGTCCTCTCCCTTGCTATCAGGAGCACATGGTTAGGGCCACCAGTTATGATAAGAAGCTAGTTAGGAAGTAAGTGTATTTTCCTTTCCATCTGGAGATGGAAAACATCTTTTTTTAGATCACATGTTTACTGCTTTGGTAAACAGTAAAATGCTGCTACAGCAATTACCTTGAGGATAAAGGGTTTGTAGACAGATACTTCCTGCATTCACTTCCTATGCTGATAGGCAGCCCAACCAGGGCTGAGCCTGCCGGAAGGGCTCACTGGGGAAACTTCCTCTCTGCAAATGCATGTCGTTCGTTAATCATTGTCTCTTCTCCAGTGGGAAAGAGCCCAACCCTCCAGCTTTGCTTGGGAGAACTCTGTCTTGAAACAGGTGAAGATAAAAAGTCCTCAAGTAGTGATTTCTATCCCTTATTCTGATCCCCTGAAGTTATATTGGATACACACAGGACCAGACATGTCTGTGAGTAATTTTGTATCCTGTATTTTCCTAAGCCCCTTTTGAATCATGGAACATTTTTTTTCCATAATTTTATTGATAAAAAAATAGCAATGAGACAGTTTCAAATCAAATTGGTA
>NDGN011554482.1:8443-20342 GCA_002564285.1 Tympanoctomys barrerae | reverse complement strand
GTGCTCCACTTCTTCCTGCTGCAGCCCTTGGAGTTGAACCCTCTGTGCCACTCTGGCAAGATGGTCTATTCCTGAATCAGCTGAGTGGTTCTTGTCTCTAGCTTGTTTATAGGGAGTTCTGCTGCAGGTCCACTCTGGACCTGGGTTCTGAGTTGAATGAGGATCTGGTAGGCCCCAGGTGGTCTCATTCACACACCAGGCCTGGGTCTGGGTCGAATGAGGATCTGGGCAGGCCCTGGGTGGTCTCACTCATACACTGGGCCTGGGTTCCAGGTCAAATAGGCTCTGGTAATTTTCAATGAGGATAAAAGGTTTTCCAGACCTCAGGCTTTAGTGCCAGGGTACAACCACTCTGAGGCTTCCCAGGGTCATATGTTATGTGGAGATCACATTGATTATTCATAAGTGAGTCACATGGCAGCTCTGGGTGTTTTGTGTGACAAGCACGCCTATGTATATGTACATAACAATAAAATTAAAAATTGTCAGGCTTTGTGTTAGATTCTAACAGTAAGAAAATAAAAGGACAGGGCCCTCTTTAATATATTATTTCAAGAAATAGCACAATTTTTAAAGACAGACACATATTTGAGTCAAATTAAAATAGAGATCAAGGGAATAATAACTACACAATTTACTGTGTGCATGAAGTGCACAATTGATATCATGAGCAGCATCAGTGAACTTTAATATGCTAATCTTCTGTTCCCTAAGCTATGTTCTTTCAGTATTCTCCATAGCTTGCAAAGCTTATATATTAATTTAGATGCAGAAATATTTCATATTCTAAAAATATTTTATAAGACCTGGTAGAGAAGCAGATCACTAAAATACAATAGATAGCTCAGAAGGGACAGACTCAAATACAGTTTGCTTGTTTGTTAAGAAATGAGGATAGAAAATGGACAAAAGATAGTCCTTTCAACAAATGGTGTCAGATAAACTTGATATCCACATTTTAAAAAATAATTTAGACACAGATCACACATCTTGCACAAAATTTAACTCCAAAGGAACCATAGACTAAATGTACAATGCAAAATCTATAGAACTCCTAGAAGGTAATATACAGGAGAAAGGTTAAAGGAGCTTTAGTTTAGTAATGACTTTGTGATAACACACACACACACACACACACACACAAATAAGTTGGACTTCATTAAAATGAGAAACTACAGAGAGGTGATTAAAAAGACAGGTTTTCTTATTACACAGAGATGTTTAGCTGAAAACACTGGGTTTTTGTATACCTGGATACATCCATGATAGCTCTAGAAATCAGGTAAGAAATACAGTACTTGTGCCACTGTGAGACCCACGAATCATTGCAGAGGACAAGGTGCAGAAAGTTGTGGTACTTTTGGTTCCCATTTTTGTTGCTCCACCTACGTGACACAGCTCTGAGTTGCTGAGACCAGACCATCCACGTGGAGCTGCTCCATTGGGATGCAGCCCCAGGAAGGCATGAGCTGCCAGCATTCTGGCTGGGCTGGCACTGTCCCAGTCACTCACTGCTGCTGCACCTGTTCTGGAGCTCTGATAACCCAGGCAGAGGTTGGAAGCTGCTGAAAAACAGACGAGCACTATTCTATGTTGATTTGCGCTTACACAGCCAAATGCCAGGGAACAAGAGCTCAGAAATGGTTTCAGGAATGGTACACCTTGAGACCATAAAGCTTCGTGAAATAAATTAGATGCAGGAGGTTAATATTGCATGACTTCAATTATGAGTAAGCAAAGGAAATAAATTGAAGGGTAAAATAAATAATAGGAAACAGGGAGATAGGACTTTTATAAAAGTGAAGGTGGTTGAGACAAGGAAGGAGGGGAAAGAGGATGAATAAAGAATTAAGATGTACTACATAAAATATACCATACATAAATGTATATCGTATAGATGCATATATCATGTATAATCATATATATCTTCACATATTATATGTCATATTGTATTTTTCCTATATAAAGAAACAGAGAAACATGACTGAATTTAAACGACTAAAATAAAATTACAGAGACTATGTGAGTACAGATTTATGAACTGCTTGAAAAGTGGTTAAAATACCTTTCTTGGAAACATGCAGTGAGCATCAAGCATGATGGGGCAGAGCTGTAATTCCAGCTACTTTGAGGCTGAGGCCTGAGGACTACAAATTCAATACCAACTTGGAAGATTTAGTGAGTCCCGACTCAAAATATGAAAATAAAAGGTTAAATAGGCAGCTCACTGCAAAGTCCTGAGTGCAAACCCAGTCTCTGCCCTAGATGCATACACAAATTCAGTGATTTACAAGAGAACACAGTCAACTAGAGGAAAACCAGGAAAGCATTGCATGGAAAAATGACAAAATTAACATGAACGTAAAAAGCATAAATAGGACCAAAAGAAATCCAGCATTTTAAAATACACTAAATGAACTAAAATGTTCATTAGTACAGTTCCACAGTAGGGTCGGCCAAATTGCTGAGAGGATTAAAGAGCCTGCGAGCAGGTCCAGGGGCCTGGAGTTTGATCTCTGGGCTTGCCATGCCGGCCCCACCCCAGGGGCACACTGAGACAGCAATTGAGACTGGGCATGCTGGTGTGCACCTGTATTCCCAGCTCTTGAGAGGCTGTAAACAGGCGGATCACTACAAGTCCAGTCTAGTAGTGAGACCCTGAACACCCTGTAGACCCTTCCCTAAAATACAAAAAAATAAAAAAGAATCAAAAAAATTGCAGGAGGATTGTAGTCAGCAATGCAGAGTTATATGAAAGTACAAGGTTCATCTACAAAAGTCAAAATGGATAAATAGAGTACTCATCAACATTGTAATTATGTTGTACAAACTTTAAAGTCTTAGTTACTTTCTTGTCACTTGGACACTGTATACAGCACTTACAACTTACAGGAAGAAAGGTTTATTTCTCACAATTTGCAGAAGTTCAGTCTATAGCTGGCTGGTGTTGAGGCTGGGCAGAGTAGTGGAAGGCACAGGTAGAGGAGGCTTGCTCAGAGCCTGGCAGGCAGAAAGTAGGGAGAGCAATCAAGAGAAGATGGAGAGTCCAACTCTGACCTGGCCCGGCTTCATTATCCAAAGCCACTTTTAGCTAAAATTTAGTAGATGAGTCCACTGAGAAGAATCCCACACCCATCATCGAGTTGCCTTTCAAAAGCTCCACCTATGAGTTCACAATGCTTCTGGGGAAGGATTCTATATATATAAACTATAACATTTAACAAATTGTTTTTTTTTAAATTGCACATTTAGATCAATGATAATATACAATCTTAAAGAGGTAATTTGTGACATTAACCCATAAATTGAAGAGATAGTGTTGTAAAGTAGTAGAAGTTTATTATATAATGAAGCTACTTTGTTATTTATTTAAAATAGAAAACTACAAATTTTAATATACTTTATGTAGTTTCCATTGTAACCACATATTATTATAAATATACACAGAGTGAAGCAATAATGGGATCAATTGTATTGTAAAAATCAGTGAAATGAAAAGGAGAGAAGATTAGAAGGAGAAACAAAATTCAAGCTAGAAGGGTCAGGCATACAGCTCAGCAGCACAGTGACTGCCTGGCAAGTGTGAGATCCTGAGTTCCATTTCTGGTACCGAATATCAATCAATCAATCAATCAATCCATCCATCAATAAAACAATCAACAAAATTACCATAGTGGTTACATGATCATCTCAGTAAACACAGAGAAAGACTCTAACAACACCCAACAATCCCTCCATGATCTTTAAAGATGAGTATCAAAGGATCACATCTCAATGTAATAGGAACCATTTATGAGAAGTCTACTGTCAACATCATACTAAATGGGGGGAAAGCCTGAATGCTTTCTTTCTAAAATGAAGCACATGACAAGGATGCCTAGTATGACCACTCCTGTTCAAAATGGTATTCAACTGCTTGTGAGTGAGTTGAACTCAGATTCCTCAATTCCAATTTGAGCAACCTCTTCAGACCCTTACAGTGACAGGAGTGTCCTTGATGTTCACCACCAGTAATGCTCAAGACTCAGCCTCCTGGTTACAGCCTTAGAGAGAACCCTTAAAAATGTGTTGGGGTCAGTGCTTGCCTCCAGTGACAGTTATAAGGAGGACCTAGTACCTCCAAAAGTACAGCCTCTTGGGGGACATTCCTCTGGCTCAGTCAGATTCTCCACCCTTACAGGGATTTCTGTGTCAAATAATAATCCCCATGGTGATTTTGAAGAGATGAGATGCATGCTACCGGATTGCCATTTATCCCTACCATGGTTACATTGTTGATATGAAATATCAAATTTTTTTAAAGGAAATCAGAAAAAAATATGTCTATTTTCAATCAAATATGAGTGACCATGGGCCAGGAACATGAGTTCAAATTCCCTGGTTTCCTCTCTTTTCTTTTTTCTTTTTTGTATTTAGTACAGGATCTTCAGGGTCTCACTATGGAGATCAGACTCATAGTGATTCACTTGTTGTCAGCTTCCCAAACACTGGGATTACAGGTGAGCACCATCACCCCAGTCTCAATCTCTCTCTCAGTGAGACCCAGGGGTCGGGGCCAGCCGGCAAGTCTGGTAACCAACCCAGTCACTGTGTGTGGCCTAAGCAGGCAATTTAGTCTGCTGAGCTATCTGGCCAGCCCAGTTTCCTCTTTCTAAGAGGTTACACAAAGCCAGGAAAGGTGGCAAGGATCTTTAACCTCAGCACTGTGGTTTGCTGAGGCTAAAGCGTCTCATGTTTGAGCTCAGCCTCAGTAACTTAGCAAGTTAGAAGGATCCTGCCTCATAATAAAAACTAAACATGGCCTCGACTTGTAGCTCAGTGTCAAAACCCAAAGTCCAGTCCTTGGTGACACATACACACAATGTAAAGAGGTTCATCAAGGAACTTTTATGGCTAAATAACAAAGAAAGTCATAAATCAATGGAAACAAAGCTTTATAAATAAGGAGAGGAAGAGAGGCTAAAGAGAGGAGAAGGGGTTGGGAAGAAAAGAGAGGGATCAGTAGATATCATATATAGGTGCAAATTCATTATGGCAAATGTGATCACTATGTAAATTGTACCAATAAACATAATTTTAAAAATTTAAAAAAAGAAAGTCATAAATCAGTGCATTCAACAGATATGTATTAGAGAGTTGAGCTACAGAAAAGGATATAAATCTCTCCTATACAGATTAGATGTTTCCTGAGAGCAAACTTACTTGTAGGATTGGTAAAGACTGTGGACCTATCTGAAGAGGACCCAACTAGTGATCAGTCCTTGACTCCAAAGTAGTAAGCAGAAAGCATCTTGGTTTTCTCAGACCACTACCTACTGTGGCTCCAGGCTCTGGACTCGGGCTATCCTCCTTTCCTCAAGTGTGACTACATAGTGTCTGCTGATCACAGGGAACCAGGGAGAGATAAAGATTGCTTCATCAAGTTCAGGCACAAAAATTTTCACATAGCACCTTTGTACATTTCATTGTTAGAAATGTCAGTTGTGATGGTAGATTCTATAGAACACTTGGTTAGCCTGATATGAAAGGTTCCATTTATAAATGTCAAATGTCTTGGGTAGGGCTCTTACATTTTCAGAGATAACAAGGGGAGGTTATGTTAGTGGAGTTTAAGTCCATATGGCCCACTGCTCATCAAAACTATGGGAAACAAAACTTTGGTGAAATAAAAGAGGTTTGTTCCAAGCCAGCTCTGAACAGTCAAGGAGGCCTCAGGGTTTCCTCAAATCTCTATTTGCCTGGGGTTAGGGCTGCAAAAGTTTTTATAACGAGGAAAAGGGGAGAGCAACACAGCTGAAAATGGGCAAAAAATAAAACCCTGACACTATTAGTTCTTGAGTACCCCAACCATGCTGAGATGAAATCAACCCTTAAGAGATGGAGAGATAGCTTGATGGTCTAATTGCCTTCCCGGCACACTCAAGCATCTGGGTTTGATCCCTCATACCACATGCCATGCTGGCCCAGAAATCAGGCGTGGTGGCACATGCCTACAATCCCAGCACTGGGAAGGCTGAGACAGAAGGATCACTGCAAGCCTGAATTGCGTAGCAGGATTCCAGAGCATACTTTTTAAAGTATATTTTACAGGTACATGTTTGCAGCATATAATGGTTATATCCCATGTGGGGAGGTATATATCTACATAACACATCTTAAAATTTTAATCTTTAAATTTTAATCTCCTTTTCATCATTTACTCACTCTCTAAATTCTTCGTCCCTTTGTTTTGTCACAGATATATCTCCCTAATTCTTATTTTTATTATGCTTCTTCTTATGTTTTGGGGTTTCTCATATAAAAAGCAACCAAGCCATATTTAAGTTTTGTCTGACTTATTTAACTTAAAATTGTGGTATCACGGTATATCTATTTTTGTACAAATGACTCAAGTTTATCATTCTTCATGGAGTAGTGGCACTTCATTGTGTGTAAATACCTTTTCTTTATTCATTCATTTATCTGTTGGTGGACATATAAGCTGCTTTGATATTTAGCTATTATAAATTTTGTTGCTGTGAATATGGGTGTGCAAGGAATGCCCTAATATTGTACCTTCAACTTTTTCAGTAAAATACACAGTAGAATAGTTGGCTTAAATTGTATTGGAAGTACTCCTTCCTTTTCAATTTTATTAAAATGTTTGAGGAGCATTAACTGTATATCTTCCATAAAATTCTTATAGAATTCATTGGAACCTGGGATTTCTTTAGCTGGTAGTTTAAAAAAATATTACTACTGTAATTTCATTACCTATTTTTGGATTATCCAGGATTTTAAAAAATGTTTTTGGTATATTTAAGGTATACATAGTGATCACATTCTTCTTAGGGAATTTGTACTCATACACAACAAACTTGATTTTCTTCCCTATTCTGTACTGTCCCTTCATCTCCCCTTCCCCTCCTTTTTGAAAAAAAATTGTTTCTACTTTTTCTCTCTTTTATCATCATCCAGGGTTTTTATATCTTCTTGGCTCAGTTTTGATATTTTATATGTGTTAGAATGTATCCTTTTCTTTTGAATCCTCCAGTTCATTAGAGAAATTACTAATAATCTTCCAGATCTTGATGGTGTCCACTGTGATTTCAAATTTTCATTTATAATTGCACTGATTTGTATCTTTCTTTCTTTCTTTGGTTTCTTTCCTTCTTTTTCTCTTTTTTTTTGGTGAAATTGGCTATGGATTTGTCCATGTTGCTTATTCTAATAGTACTGTCACTTGAGTCTAGAAACTCTGAAACTCTGAGTTCTTCCTTGAGTGTTTTCTGTGGCCTATTAATTAAGGGAGTAATATTTAATTTTCATGCATTTGAGCCATTGATTTCTACTTTAATTGCATTATATTCTGACATTGTGTGAGATAATTTAATTATTTTGCATTGACTTAAGATGAATTATTGGCTAGCATGTTAGCCGTTTTGGAGAAAGTCCCATGTGATGCTGAAAAGAATGGGTATTCTGTTGGAGACAATATAGGTATCTATTAAACCTCTGCTCAAAGGTTGGTTCACATCTGACATATCTTTGTTGATATTCTGTCTTCTTTAGTCTATTTTCAACATCAGAGTATTGAGGTCTTTCACTATAGTTTTTTGTTTATGTTTGTCTGATCTCCTCGGTCTAGTAGTGTTTGTTTTATGTAGCTGATCATGCCAGTGTTAGGTACACACACATTTGTACTTCTTTTATAGTCCTGCTCCCTTAACCAATATGTAGTAACCTGATTTGACTCTTTGGATCACTTTTGGCATGAAGTTCGCTTCATCTAAAAATAGGATAGCTGCACCTACCTTGGTTCTGGTTTCTGTTGCACGGAACACTGTTTTCTGTACTTTTAATTTGTAAATTTCTTCTTGTATTAAGTGTGTTTCCTGTATTCAGCATATCACTGGATTTTGTTCCTCCACTCACCTTACCAGTGCGTTTTGATTGGAAAATTGATGAAATTTTCTTTGAGAACTATTACTGATAGGTATTGGCTTTTCCTTGTCATTGTGCTATTGTCTTTTTTTTCCCTTCTGCTTAACTGCTCACCTTGCTTGTCATATATATTCTAATAGTTTTATTGACATTATTAGGTTAATTGCCTCCTAAGGGTTCCTTGAAACTTTTTTTGCATGGGTTGATTTGGTCTTGAATTTCTTATGGTACCCTTTGTCACAAAAATATCTTGTTTCTCTATCAGTTTTGAAAGATAGCTTTTTAAAGGATGTATCAGGCTATGTTGGAAGTTGTTTGCTTTTAAGGCTGGAAACATGTTGAAAATTTACGAACATTAAGATGTATGCCAAAAAGTCTGCTCTAGCTCCTAAAGATTCATATTTATAAGTGAATTGTTGTTTTTATCCAACAGCTTTTAAGATTTTGTCCTATGTTGGATTTCTGGGATTTTGGTTATAGTTTTCTATGGGAGGTTCTTTTTTGGATATGATTACCTAGCAATTCTATACATCTCACTTATATGCATGTTTAATTATTTATATTTGGAATTTTTCTGTTTTCTGGACTCCGTTTTTCATGCTATTGTTACTGCCCTCTGATTATTCATGAATTTCAGTTAATCTCAGATTAATCTTGTATCAAACAGCAGCTGTTGGATTCATTGCTCACATGTTTTGTGGTTTTGGATTCATTTGTTTTCAGGTACTTCTGAATAATTCCTCTCTGACCATTGCCCTGTCTTCTAGTGATGATATTACCTTCATGTTGGTCACTTTTGCTGCCCATACATTTGCTAGAATTTTTAATCTCCTGGGTTACAGTTTGGAAGCTTTCCATGGACTCAATTTGTTTGCTAAACTTTTCATTCATGTTTTGCATCATTTTGTTTAGCTCATCAATTAATGTCTTATAGAATGTTGGTAATTGCTTTGTGTATTGTGTACATTGTTTGCTTAGCTTTCTTTTTCTTGATCTCGTCATGTACCTCATTGATTTGATTTTATCCTGTTATCCATGGTTGTGTGTGTGGCTTTTGGTTTCCTACTCCTTTCTTTGCTTAATTTTCCAAATTTCTTTTCTTTCTTCTTCCATTCTATACACCCTCTTTGTTTTCTTATAGAAATAAATCTTTAGATTAATAGATTTATAAATATAAAGATTAATAAACCTTTAGATCATTAATTCTATTTTATTACTATTGCATTCTTTTGTATTGCTAGTGAAGGCATAATTGCTGCATTTAGTATATACATACCATATGTCGATATTTGGTTTGCCTTATTATTTATACTATAACTATAGATTTCTTTTCTATGGTTAAGGGCAGCACATCATTGGTTCTTACGATATGTCAATATACAGTTGTTCTTTGTCCCTATTCTGGTTGCTAACTTACTATTGCCAGGGTAGCGTAGTTATTGTTATTAATAGATATTCTCTGCATGCCAATATGTTGATTACCTTTGTGTCATTAACAATACTGTGTTCCACTTGTGGAGAGCTGCATGGTGAGCAAATTACACTGCATTTTCCTCTGTGTCCTCTCCTCCCAGTTTGATGTAAGTGATTAGATCTTTGGACAAAGGCAGAGGGCAACACTTGGTCATGGCCAGAATGCAGCACTGAAAAGCAAACATTAACTAAAAATACCTCCATGCTAGCAGCAAGCCGTTTTGCTACAAGCAATGTAAACCTCACCACTAAACAAAGAAGAAAACAGAAAAACCACAGTGGAAAGACGAAAAGCCTTAGCAAATAAATGCCTTAAAAAACACCCCCCCACCCCCAAAAAAAGCAGCTCAAAAGAGAAAACAGAAAAGCAAAATTCTCCAAATGCTCAAAATTAAGTAAAGGGAAAGAAAAACAGAAAATAAAAAAATATATAAAATAAAAACCCAGAAAAAGAAAAAAAAATTCTATTTTCAGTGAAGTGAGTGTTTTCTTTGTAGAGTCTCCAGTGGTGGACTCTAGCAGGTTGCAGTTTTCTCCACCCAGCTCTATGGCCTGGGACTACATGCACTGCCTCTTGTTTCAGACATCCTTGCAGCCTGCAGGGCCTGTGCCGAGGGGTCTCCATGCTCATGTTGGTAGACAGAAGATCTTCAAACATCTGATCTGTGCTGCACTGTGACAGTAGAGCAAAGGCTCGGGCAGCCTGCTGCACTTGATGCCAGTCTGCTCAGACCCAGCTCCTTCCAAGAGCCACACAAGTGGGGCCCGGCTTCCTTCTGAAGCTCTTAGTCGAGAAATAGGGATGATAAACTGAGTCAGGTAGTTGTTCTTATTTACTATTTTCAGAGAAAGTTCTCAGTCATTTGGTCTGAAGAATCACAGAATTAAAAGTGTCTCAGGAGTGAAAATAATGGAAAACAAGTAGTAAAACAGAATACATATATGGAGGCAGAAAGGCTCAGAAGTCACTGTAGGGTAGAAGAGGAAGATATTAAAGACAATCTGAATTTATCCTGAATTTATCTCAACTGCTGCTGTAGGATTTAGAAATGTAACACAAATATTGCACAGACTCTGTAAACAAATCAAAGTGGATATTGTTTGGGATAGGGAGATAGTGAAAGATACATCTATATAATTAAAAAAGATTTCTAGTTATAGCTCACCAGTAAGGTTGATTGGGTAAATTCTAGTAGTTTGTCCAGTGATACCTGTAAACAGCTCGAATTCAGTTCTTGTTTTGTATACCTTCTAGTCCACAGGTTAATACCCTCTGAGAGGGAGCTGGAATTACAGTCTCCTTAGTGCAGGTGAAATGAGTTTTAGTTTGTCTTTTTTTTTTAATTTTCAAAGCTATTTAAATATCCATAGCTCTAAAGATTGATGGTTTGTATATGTATATGCCTCTTCTATTTGACTCAGATTAAATCTCGTTTATGATAATAAGTAAAGAAAAAGAAGTCATCGTATAAAATGTAAGTTGAATCTAGCCTATAAAAAACCAGCTAACAAATGTTTTATTCTACTGTACTTGAGCACAATATGGAAAGGTTCGTGTAGGACTTTGAAGTGTTTGCTGACTCTTTATAGGGGAACTGAGAGATTAGAAATGTAGGCGAATATTTTGCTTATTATTTAACTCATTACAATAACTGATTTGTTATTGGCATTGAGTGGGCAACCATTAGAGAGTAAGCGTCTAATCCTTGGCAAAAACTCCACACAATTATTTTTCTGCATCTCTATGTCACTACTAATCATATCATGAGGTGCTAGGAGATTTTAGAAAATGGAAGGAGCCAAAGACATGCGTGAAATCTTCCTGTTTCTCAAATCAAAAGAATATGCCCCAAAGATGAGAACAGAAAATCCTGGGTTTAGAAATTGAAGTATCTTCTTTATGTAGTACTTTAGGGATCCAGGTTTGAGGAAGTGAACCACCACAATGACAATGATACATCTAGTGAAGATCCACTGGACATGCATTAGGTGTCTTTTCCACATTGTACAGTTTTATATAACGCTCAAATTTTTTTTCAGAAAATGGAAATTATCCAACTTTAAGGAAAATAAACTTTAATTTTCAGACAAGGAAACTGTAACTAAGAAAGGGAATAACTTGCCCACGTTATAATCCAGGAGGATACAAGGGTAGGAGGTAGGACAAACTTAGGTGGATTCCACCCTTTTGTCCTGCAGAGCAGCCCCACTTAACACATTGCTGTAAGTGATGCTCATTGCAAGAAGCAAAACAGAACTCCCAGGCTCAGAATCTACTCAGCCATGTTTTCTTGGCTGTGTGAGCTACCTGTGAAGTAACATTGTTCTTGTGAAGAGAATCATGTAAAAAGCATGTAGACAATTGATATGCCCACTTGGGAATCTTGTTACACTGAGGTTATTTTTTGTGTTTCTAGGCTTTTTTTTTTTTTTTTTTTCAGAACTGGGGATTGAACTCAGGCCCTTGTGCTTGCCAGGGGAGTGCTTATTCCACTGAGCCATC
>NDGN011554478.1:10439-24041 GCA_002564285.1 Tympanoctomys barrerae | reverse complement strand
GCCTGTAATCCCAGCTCTTGGAAGGCTGTAAACAGGTGGATCACTACAAGTCTGATCTAGTAGGGAGACTCTGAACACCCTGTAGACCCTTCCCTAAAATACAAAAGAAAAAAGAAAAAGACACAATGTTATTAACCTCCTTCAAAATACCTCTGTTCTCACTATGAACACACATATCCCCTTGTTGTTGCCCTTTCTGAATTAGTTCTGGAAATCCTCTTTTGTGAGTGTCTTTATGGATATGTTTTTTTTAAATGTGGGTAATTTGTGCTGCTGCATGCTACTCAATGGAAAGTGGGCCCACGGAAAGACTTGGTGGCGTATTCATCCACCTTATACGCTGCCTCTGACACAGCAACTTCTGGCTCTTTCCCTAAGTCAAAATCACCATGAAAGGTAAACATTTTGAATCAATTCAGGACATAAACACTGCCATACAGTGCAGCTGAAGACACTCAGGAAAGAGTACTTCCAGAACTGCCTCAGACAATGGCAAGAATGATGGGATAAGGGGGCTCGAGGCCAGGAGTGTTCTGGGGTTATTAATAGCAAAGTGTCTGTTATTTAATAAACTTATTAAAATTTTAAATATTCATTATATGTTTTTTATCATACCTTATATATTGTTTGAGCTATCTGCTGGTTAAACTTGTGTATTCACTTTGCAATGACTGATTAAGCTGCTATATGAGTTGTGCCCACTGGTATACATGTTTCACTTATACTACCTTTATCTGAATAACTTTTAAAAATTATTATAAAAATACTACTCAATGTAGTACAGAAAATATAAAAAAGAAAAAAAAATGTGTGCTTATAATCCCAGAGATAACCTTTGGATAGATTATCAGAGTAACTGTACTGGGAACATTTTCACCTCCATAATCTCATTTCTATTAACTGCTCTACCACAATTCATAACATGCATGTACAATGAATTATTTAACCAACACTTGCTTTGTTTGCTACATGTTTAGTTGTTTATACTTAATCATTATTGTAATCAACACTGTAAGAAACAGATCCATAACTAGATCTTTAACCACATCAAACAATTATTTTCTTAAGATAAATTCCCTAAAGAACGTCTGTATCAGAGCCAAGTGTGGTGGTGCATGCCTGTTACCCCAGGGAGGCTAAGGCAGGAGAATCACAAATTTAATGCTAGTCTGGACTATATAATGAGCTCATGGCCAACCCGGACTACATAACAAAATCCTGTGGGAAGGAGAGGGGAGGAGAGGCAGGAGAGAGGAGGTGAGGGAAAGGGGAAGGGAGGAGGAAGAAAAGAAAAACAACTATGATTCCATCAAAAGGTAGACAAGAAATTAGCTCTAGGAAGCAGTGCTGCTAATTTATGTTTCCAACAGGTGTGTTTAAGAGATCCCATTCATGTGAGATTAATCTTTGAAGAGTTCAGCCAGACATAATCAAGCAATATTGTATTACATATTGAGGGGTCTTTTCCCTTCCAAATAAGATTTTTAAAATGGATTTCAGAAAAATAAAGAATTCAAACTATGAAGTTTCCCATGAGATGGAAAAGCCTAGAGCAGGGCAATCCAAATAAATAACCCAATGATGTATCTCAAGGTCCTAGAAAGACAAGAGCAATCCAAATTTGAAACTAATGGTAAGAAATTATAAAAATTGAATAGAATGATTAATGAAGCTGAGACCAAAAAAAAAAAAAAAAAAAAAAAACAATACAAAGCAGCAATGAGTCAAAGAATTGATTCTTTGAAAGGGATCTGAGACTGAGGGAAGATGAAAGAGGAGAGAGCAGGAAAAAGTAAAAAGGGTCTCCAGATGCAGTACATGTACCAATTCTATACAAGGAATGTTGCTATTCTAAGAAATGTGTGCTGATTTGAAAACTTGAGAAAAAAAAGGAAGAAGCAGAATAAGAGGAAGAGGAAGAAGAAGAAAGAAATGCCCAGCTATCCCAGGCACAAGTCCAAATCTGGACGTGAGCACAGACAGATTTGGACAGACTCCTTAAATCACAGGTTGGCAGCAAAAAAGTGGCATGTGGGAGGCACACGTGCCCAAATGGTCCTCACCTGATCCTGTGTGGAGGCTTTTTTCATGTCTGTCTTGACCTGCAGTCAAGAGGTGTCTAGGAAGCCAAGCAGTTTGCACACTTCCCTGGCCCAGGAAACTCTGGGTTTGGGGACCACGGAAGTCCAAGTGGCGAAGCAGAGCAGGAAGACAGAGCCCTCCTGGAAGACTGGGATCGACTCAAAGTGACAGTCTCCTGCTTTTTCTGTTTTAGGAAACATATACAACCTGAATATACTTTTGTCTGCATAATGCTAGGAATAACTTATTTAAGGGTAAAACATTTTTTCAAATGGGAAACAAATTATTTTCTAGGTCATCATCAGCAATTAATCCCAACATCCTGAAATTCTGTGATTTGAAAGAAGCACCACAAGACACTCATCATCTCCTTTGTGGTCCTGCTGCCCATGGGCTCTTGTCATCCTCCTTGGGCACCTCCGCTTCAGTCCTCTTGGAGCCTATAAGCTGCTCCCCTGGGTGCTCTTTCCATCAGTGAAAATGATTAGATTACCCACCTGAGAATGGTGATTTCATTCGAACATCCTGGAGTAAACCCACAAACTCAGCGACAGCCTTGTAGATGGTGTTGACAATGTTTGAGTACTTACTCTTCCTACACCCTTTTATTGAGCTTTCTACCAATAGATACAAGTTCTCATTTAATACAGGAGACTGTCGAGAAAAACACAGGAAACCTATCTGGAGGATCCTGGTGTGAGATCAACCCTGTTTCTAATCTAGACAGACAAGCAAAAGGAAGGATGTACTACTCCCAATCCAAGAAAAACAGAGAAATCTAAGAAAAGTAGCCACAAGACCTAGAACAAGAAGAGGGTTGTACTTAATTCCTCCATAGTGCCTAGTGATCTGCTTTGCCACCAGTGTCAGGATTAAAGCAAGCAGAACTCAGTTTTCCCCAGGAAACAAGTAAGTGGAAATACTGACTTTGAGTCAATCCTACACACTTCTTATGAGTGAGATTTTTGTAAACATAAACAATGGAAAATATACGCAACAAAAATACATGCAACCACATGATAGTTTTAATATGGAAAATTGTTTTAAACATTGAATCCACATCCTAGGAAAATATGATGGGTGTATAATATTTAATCCTTACTTCACCTCCATCTCTGCAACCAATGCTTATTCTGGGCAGGATTACTCAACTTCAGCATCACTGCCATTTGTGGCTAGGTAATTTTTTGTTGTAGGGAATGCCTTGTGAACTGCACAACATTTAACAGCATCCCTGGCAACTGCCTGTGCAATGCCAGTAATAACCCCAAACTGCCAGACTCCGCCAAATGCCCTCTGGAGAACAAAAACGGTCCCAGTCAAGAACCACCATATTGAGGGAGTTGTAGTGAAGCTAGAAAAAACATTTGATCAAAACAGGTCCTAATCCAGATTCAACAATTGACTAACTCTGTGTGTGCGTGTGTGTGTGTGTGTGTGTGTGTGTGTGTGTAGAATCTGTAAAGAAGTCTAGATTCCTGCTAACCAAAAGAATGACCTGATGTCATACTCCTCAAACAGATTCCATAAGCTTTAGGTTTCAATGGGTTTAGGGTGGCCTGGAATTCTGTATTTCTAACGAGTTTAACAA
This sequence comes from Tympanoctomys barrerae, assembly GCA_002564285.1. Lineage (NCBI taxonomy): Eukaryota > Metazoa > Chordata > Mammalia > Rodentia > Octodontidae > Tympanoctomys > Tympanoctomys barrerae. The sequence goes on along the minus strand of NDGN011554478.1, from coordinate 20,368 downwards.
GTCAAGTCCAGATGACTGATTCACAGACCACATGATGAGCACTGAATTCCTAGATCATTCAGCTCAACTGGTTAGTAAAATTCAAGTGGAGAAATAATGGAGCATCTGGGAAAGAAAAAAAAATTAGAAACAATATTGGACTAAGGATCTAGTAGTTTATGTTCTGCTATCTCAGCAGCACAGAGAACCCTAAAGAAAACTTGCAGCAAACCAAAGACACTTCCTTCAGCATTGAAGCACTAAGCTTCTGGACCTGAGACAACGTGCAGTAGGCACCATTAGTTGTCAGGGTGGGTAGTTACGCGGACTCTGGGTGTATTATTTACAACATAAATACCACAAAACAGGACCTGAAAAATATGACTCCGTGTGAAAATGGGCCAGCCCTCAACCACAGCATTTTCCTGAACAGAACCGGCATTCATAACCACTCACTTCAAATGTTAGAGCTGAGCCTCTAAGTAAAAATAATTTGCTACAGACAACATGTTGATGAGATGGTTACTGAACACTTTTAATAAAGGGAATAACAGGAGATACTAAATCAGAAAGAGCCAAAGGTAGTTTAGTTTCTCTTGATAGTTTCATTCTAATGCGTGGCATCATTCAAGGGTTTCATCATTTTTTCAAAGGGCTCTTAGGACACACTATAAATCCACATCTTGGATCATCATTCTTATCATCATCATCCAGATTGGATGTGTCAGAAAATTACTGCAAGAAGGTGAAAGGAAAAAAAAAAAAAAAAAAGAAGGTGAAAGGTGCTCTGTGCAAATGGTTCAGTTTTATGGACATAAGCAGAACTTTATGAAATGAGTAATGGCAGTGACAGTACTTTAAGAAGAAACTGCTAATGTATTTTAATGGCCTTTTCATGGATAACTCTTTCTCAAAGTCATTCATATATGTTGCTTAAACTTCTCAGTTAACGTTTAACCTGATAACTAAAATAACTCATAAAGCATGTATATGGTGGGTTTTTGTGTTTTTTTTAAACTTACCTAAAATCCAGGAAGGTAAACTATAAAAAAAGATGTAACAGGAAGAATGTTCACAAAGATCTACAATGTGATATTAGGAGCTTTTATTACTACTTTTAAAATAACCTTGACAGTAGAATTTACATTGAGTAAATATATCTTAAGATTAAGTTCTAATTTATATATATATATATGTATATATTTTCAGAACCAGGGATTAAACTCAGGCCCTTGCACTTGCCAGGGAAGCACTTATTTCACTGAGCCATCTCCCCAGTCCCCATAGTATATTATTTTTAAAAGTTGGCATGAATTTTGTCTGAACAAGACAAAATATTTATTATTAAATTATGTCCCCATAAAAAGCAAAGTCTGTAACTCTACTTCCCTATATTAGATATTAGTTCCTCGATCCTTGTATATGTCACACATTTCAATTATGTATGTATGTATGTATCTGGTACAGGGTCTTGCTACTAGCGCAGCTCGGACTCTTAGTGATCCTCCTATCTCAGCCTCCCCAGAGATTACTGGCATACCCCACCACACCCGGTTTCGGTGGTCAGCTTGGTGCTGGGCCGGCACAGCATGCGGCACTGGGAAGCTATCCCGGGTCCTTGCACTTGCCAGGCAGGCACTTAGACTGTCAAGCTATCTCTCCACCCTCATACACTATTTTTTATAATCAAGGGACTGATAATTAGTATGTGCATTTTAAGGAACTTTACTTTTTTAATGTATTTGGTGAGGGTCTCACTACGCAGCTCCGACTAGTAGTGATCCTCCTGTTTTCCGCCTCCCCAGTGCTAGGATTACAGGTGTGCACCACCACACCTGGTCTCTGTGGCCAGCTCAGGGAACCTATGGAGGAGGGTTTTGGGCCTCAGCAGGTGATGCTGGGTTCTAATCCGGCCCCTGCTCTTGCCTAAGCAGGCGCTTAGTCTGCTGAGCTATCTGCCTGCCCGAGGAACTATTTTTTTAAAGTCTGTATTTTAGGCATCTTGTTAGAGTCAGTATTTTTCCTATGTTTTTCTACATCTTTAATATTATTCAAATGTTCAAAGGCTGGCTATGAAATATACAGCGACTTCTTGAGACCACGTTATATTAGTATAGTTTTGATTTAAAGGATGTTTTAATGTAATTTTAAAAATTACAGTACTATAAAAACACTATTTCTGGGGCCGAGGAGATGGCTCAGTGGAATAAGCGCTTCCTTGGCAAGCACAAGGGCCTGAGTTTAATCCCTGGTTCTGAAAAAAAAAAAAAAAAAAAAAACACTATTTCTAATATGCAAAATTTCAAATAATCAGAATGCCATATCTTCTGCTATTCTATATAAAGGCAGTTTATCTTAATACTATATAATTTCAGCGAAAACAACTAAACATAGAACTTCAATCCATCTATAGTGATTTTTGCTATACACTGCTTTATTTATTTATTATTTGTATTTTAGGAAAGGGTCTACAGGGTGTTCAGGGTCTCACTACTAGATCAGGACTTGGAGTGATCCGCCTGTTTACAGCCTCCCAAGAGCTGGGATTCCAGGCACATGCCACCACACCCAATCTCAATAGCCATCTCAGCGCGCCCGGGGCCATGTTGGCACAACAGGCCCAGGGATTGAACCTCCAGCCCCTACGCCTGCTTGCAGGTGCTTTAATCCACTGAGCTATTTGGCTGGCCCTGCACTGCTTTATTTAACCTTCAGAACAGACTTTGACATAGGCATCATTACTATGGTTTTCAATTTCAGTTTGAGACATGAAAAGCCCAAAATATATTACGCATTTTCTGCAAGTCACCTAGCTACTGGTGAAGAAATCGAGGATTCAAGTCTCAGTGTTTACTGCTTTTCTCTTCCTGAGACACAAGGTGACATATGCTATAGGCTATAACAGACAATGGCCCAGCCAGGCATGGTGACACATGCCTGTAATCCCAGCACTCGAGAGACTGAGGCAGGATTGCCATGAGTTCAAGATCAGCGTGGACTATACAGTGAGCTCAAGACCAGACTGAATGAAACAGTGAGATCCTGTCTCAGACAAAAAAGACAATGGTCTAAGGCTGACACAAGGAGATTACAAGTTCCAGGCCAACACGGGCAACTTGGTAGGACCTTGCTTATAAAACTAAAAAAGGCAGGGAAGTTACTCAGTGGTAGAGCACTAGCTTAGCATGTGTTGGCCCCTGGGTTCAGCCCTAGGTACCACAAATGCAAGAGCGCATGCATATACACATCACACAAAAAAAGGAAAGAAGGAAGGAAGGAAGGTAGGAAGGAAGGAAGGAAGGAAAGAAGGAATGAAGAAAGAGTCCATAGTGTCCTAATGTGCAAATACATCTGTGATCTTCATAAATTAAATATTCCATGCCCGTACACACTGGCTTTATCTGATATTCTGCATGTCCTGGCTAAGATATTTCAAAGTGTTTCAAACAAAACACAGTAACTCACTATTTCCTGTCTACTGACTACCATTTATCATTGATTCATTCATTCATCCACTCATTTAGCATTTTCTTCACAAATATTTAGTGGGCATCTCCAAACACAAAGGATTAATTATGTAAACAGCCAATACACATACAACTTCCCACTTGTTCTTCTGTGCAATGTTCTACTCAGGTTGCAGTCAGCCAAATCTAAGTGATCCTATAACCAGCCAGAACTCAAACTAAGGTATAACTGCCTGACTTGGTCTTCCATTTGGGGACAGAGCTGCTACTACTGAACACAGATTACCCAATGGTGGAATTTGATAGGATTTTAGATGAAATGTGTATAGGCAAACACTGTCTTACTTGCATCAGGAGAACATTATTTTTTCCACAATTTTCCTTCAATCATTCTGATTACATAAAAAGTCATAGTTTGGAACTAATACATTTTTAAAAATTCTAATAACTTGATAATATATTATTTTTAGCAATGAGAACTCTTTAGCCTTTTTTAGACTACAGATTCTTTAGAATCATTTACAACAAAGCTCTATCTAGTTAAAATTTAACATATCTTTTTATTACATTTATTTTTAGAATTACCTTTTTTCACAGCAAGTGAAACTGGTGTTAAGTTTCCATGTAGGATAGTGATACAAAGTTTCTTTTATAAATGACTTACATATAAAAGTCACTCTGTTTTTAAAATAGAATAGAAGTCAAAAGTATCATCATTTGCAGGTGACATGATCCTCTACTTATAAGACTCAAAAAAAAAAAATTCCACTAAAAGACTCTGAGATTTAATAACCAAGTCCAGCAAGGTAGGATACAAAATCAACATGCAAAAATCAATCATGTTATTATATGCTAGTAATGAATAATTCACTTAGAAATTATCATTAATGCTAGCATCAAGAAAAACTAAATACTTGGGAATTAACCAAACCAAAGAAGTGGAAGTTCTGTACAACAAAAATTATATCACTCTGAAAAAAGAGATTGAAAAGGACATCAGAAAATGGAAAGAGGGCCAGTGAGATAGATCAGTGGACTAAGTGCCTGCTTAGGCGAGCACATGGACTGGGGTTCCAGGCACCACATGTGGCATCATGTAGGTACGTTGAGCCGGCCACTGATTCCAGGTGTGGTGGTGCACACCTGTAAACCCAGAGCTGGGGAGGCTGAAAACAGGAGGATCACTACAAGTCCGAGCTGCATAGTGAGACCCTATACCAAATACATTAAAAGAAAATAGAAAGATAACCTATGCCCCCAGTTAGGCAGAATCAATATGATACAAATGATTATACTTCTAGAATAAGGAAACAACCCACAGAATGAAGATAAAATCTAAAGAATGGGACAAAACTTTTGCCAGCTGTTTTTCAGATAAGAGTACTAACCTCTAGAATATATAAAGAACTCCAAAAAAAAGTCTACAAAATGAAAGATCCAATCAAAAAATGGGCAACTGAAATGAATAGACACTTCTCAGAAGAGAAAGTACATATGGTCAGTAAATACACAAAAAATGTTAAACTTTACTAGCCATTAGAAAAATGCAAATTAAAATAACACTGAGATGACATCTTACTCCTGAAAGAATATCTATAATCAAGAAATGAAAGAATAACAAATGCTGGCACTGTTGTATAGAGGGGTATATCAACATTGTTGGTAGGTATTATGGCTTGTGTCTAGATACCTCCCCAAATCCTAACACAGTCCTAAGTAGAGCTTTTCAGAAATGCGTGGACGTAGAGTGAGTAATGCTGGGGATTAGGTGTGTGATGCTGGGATTAAGGGTGTGTGGTTGCTAATTAGTCCATTGATTAGTTTGGCATACTTCTGGGCAAGGGTGATGGGAAGGACTACCTTAAAGCACGTGGTCTGGATAGAATATAAGGGACAGAAAAGGGGCTATGTGCACACCTTGCTGCTGCTCCTGCTGCTTCACTACTTTCCTTCCTTCTGCCTGCCAAAATCTATTTCTCCTCTGTGATGTCCCTCTGCCATGCCACCTTGCCTTGGGGTCAGCCAACTATGGACAGAGACCACTACAAGATCAAGATGTGAACCAAACATACCTTTCCTCCTCTAACTCTGTGTGTCAGTAATTTTGTCTCAGCAATGAGAAAAGTAAGTCAGTAGGAATGTAAACTAGCACAACCGCTGTGGAGATCGGGGGAGATGCCTCAGAAGAATGAAAACTAGAAATTCCACTTGATCCAGCCGCTCCCCTTCTAGACATCTTCCCTAAAGCGTTAAAGTCATCATTATTACAGAGACACATGTGTAGCCATGTTTACAGCAGCACAGTTTATAACTGCTAACTCCTGGGAACAGCCTACATGCCCATCAACAGATGAGCAGATAAAGAAAATGTGGTTTGGGGATAGATGGATGCCCCTGGAGACCAGAATGTGCAGTGAAATGAAACACACACATTTCAATATCAAATGGTTTCTCTTATATGAGAAATCCAAAATATAAATAAAGAGCAACATAAAAGATAAGAAGAAGCAGGGCAGTCTTTTTCAAACGAAGAGGGGAATAAAAGATGGCAGAAGTGGGTGGAGAGAATGGAGGGGAAAGAGATTAAAAGAGAGAATTGAAGAAAAAGTGGAAGTAGAGCTTTTGCAGTTGGCAAAGGGGACACTCATTGGAGGTGGCAGCGAGGAGGGAAAGGAAGAGAAACAATTAAAATGTGTTGTGCACAGGTACAAACTCCCCACAATAAATGTATTCATTATGTACTGCAAACGTGTACAAAGAAGCAAGTAAATAGTTTAAAGTTAAAGAAAATGTGAGATCTCAGACAATGAAAATTTGACTTATCAGAATCTAGAAAAACATTCCTACTTGTTTATAAAAATCTATGTGCAAACATGCATGTGTGCATGTGGAGATGCATGTGTATTTGTATGTGTACACATACAATAAAATACAACAATACCTCACTGATCTGTAACACTGTTTGGAGATCCCTCATATGTGTAATAAACTTAAAAATCAGTAAATAAATAAGCAGCCAAAAGAATTTCCCCAAGAATCCACACACCCTCCAAAAATTTCACTTACAGAGGATCAGAGTAGCTACCAAGAGAGACAGAAAAATACTGAGAAACACAAAGTTACATAGAATTGAACAAGACCTGTTTCTTGCATGACTTGGGGGAACTTTAACCTGTTAAAGTACATTGCAATTGCCCAAGGAGAGAATAAATCACTATTTCCTAAATTTAGCTAAAGGTTCTTGTTTAGCCCAAGGGTCTTGCTAGTCTTTCCAGTAATGAAAACGTCTACATTTCTAAGGGCCTCCCTAACGAATTTTCCAGGTGTCTTCGTGTGTGCGTGTGTGTGTGTGTGTGTGTGTGTGTGTGTGTGATCTCACTGCATCCTCTACAGAGTGAGAAGAGTGACAATTCTAATTTCCCCATAATGAGGCAGAAGCCAGGGCCAAACTGTACCACTTCTGCTTGCCCGTCCAGAAGTCAGCATACTGATTTCCCTGAAAATACCTCGGAACTCTAAAAGCATTCTTCAAGAGAGTGGTGATGCAATTTCATAGTAGACAGTGCTTTTCCTAAAGTCTTGCTTCATTCATTTCCTCATAGAAATGACAAAGGTCTAACATCCATTCTTGAAAATAGGTCACAAGTGCTGAGTCAGTGTAGCCACAGAGATGTTGCTGAAACCATGAAGAATTTTCCAGAAAGTTGTAGGCAGCATTTTCTGGTTGAAAAAGAAAGAAAAGAAAAAAGCTCCACAAAGAACATTGTTTGGTGAAATAAAAGTTTAATCAGTCAGAGAAGAAAAAAAAAATCCACCTGGGTTCCCACAGCTGTGAGGACAGCTGGTGCTGGGGCCCTCAGTCCAGGGTGCTGGGTGGGCCTCACAGGAAAGGGTGTATGGACCAAGGAGCAGGGACACCAGGTGGGCCCTCTCCAGAGATGGAGACCAGGGGGAAGAGTGTGGGAGATAGGCAGTGGCCAATGCATTCCTGATGGGACTAGGTGGATAGGCCTCAGGCAGGACCTGAGACAACACCCGCTCTGGCTAAACCTTCACCTACCTACACCGGTTTCACAATCCTTAAAACACTACCCGCAGGCCCTGGGTTTCAGCTCTTAGGTCAACACGCTGCCAGCAACAATGGCCTATGTTCTGTGGCCCCCAGATCCCCCACACAGACTGACAACCTCCAGACAGAGAACCTCCAGGGCCATGGTCCACATTGTGTACCCTGTCCAGGGTGACCACACCATCTGCATCCTCCCTAAAGAAGAACCACCATTGGATCATTACTCCCAGAAGCAGGGTTTCATATTTTCCATGGATCTACAGGCCTGGCTGGGCCCCGGGCCCTGAGGACTTTAAATTTTTAGTCAAATCATTTGATGTAAATGAAAACAAGACAAAAATTGTCTAAGGCTAGGTGTAGTGGCACAGGCCTGTACTCCCAGCATTAGGGAAGCTGAGGCAGGAGGACTGGTGTGTATCAGAGACCAGCCTGGGCTACATAAGTGAGTTCAAGGTCAGCTGGAACTACATAGAAAGATCCTGTCTCGGGGAAAAAAAAAATCTCTAGTCAGCAAAATCTCCTTTTCTTACTCCTGAAAGTATTCTTTAAAACACAAAATAAAGAAATTCAATAACTTTTCATATGTTTTCTGGAAAAGAAAAACTGAGAGCTAGAACTCTACTTTGGGAAATTCTTATAGAAAGGAGAGAGTAGCCCTCTGTTCCTCTTTCTAAAGTAAACTTGAGTGGCAGCTCAATGTGGCATTGTAGTCTTGTATTTTTTTTTTTTACATTTTAATTTGGTGATATGCAAACAGAAAAGAAATTAAAAATATTTACACTGTGCTTTATTTTAGAAGAATGAAACTTGCAGTTGGTAGGCTCCACATGTATTTGATTTGGTATTATCTGTAAAACCCGAAAGTTGAATAATTCAGTTAAATTTTAATTATTCATTCAGAGCTTCTATGGGGATCATCTATCTACAACACAGCTGGGCCCAAATAGAGTGTTGAGCACCTGTAATCCCAGCCGTCTAGGAGGCTGAGGCAAAACTGGGCAACCTGGCAACGTAGTGAAACCCTGTCTCAAACTGACAAGGGTGAGGCCTGAGGCTGAGCGCAAAGGCCTTGGTCAAATTCCAGCACTACTATCAATCAGCCAATCAGTCAGCAAGGTCGAATAGTAGCTGAACCGGGAAAAAGGCAGAGTCTTCAGGAGAGCTGTCCAAGTGTGCGTCCAATGCTGTCCATGTGAAGTATACAAAGTAAGATGGCACTGTGTGTGGAGAACAACGGGGAGACCCAGGCACGAGCACCAACCTTGCCTCTAGAGCTCTGCTGAGCGCTCTTCTCTCTTGCTTTACAAACAGCTCCAGTCCACAGCTACCTGCTGTCCGAATTCACTGCCCATTGGAAGCAGCAGTGAGCAGGAAGGAGAATAGCTGTGACTACCTGCTTCCCAGGATTAAGGAAAAGCCCCCTAGGAAAGGCAGAGGCGGCAGTCTACAGGAGACCCTGGAGTTCCCGCGGCGGAGCAGCCCCAGGTGGGTGTGGGGGAACAGCGAGCCCCTGTCCTGACAGATGCAGAGAACCCCGTTTGTCACACCCAAGTCCATAATGACACCTTGGTAGAGATTATGAGACACAAAACAATCAATGATTTGGCTCCATTTGAGAAGCAGAAAATGCATAAAACTATTCTTAAAAGGTGTCCAACAAAATAAAGGGAGGCATGATAGTTAAAGAACGAAAGTTTTTATTTCTAGAAAATGCTATCAATTTGAGCCCTTCATTGCCTAGGATTTCAAACAACTAAGTTTCTATACGATTTTTTTTTTTTACAATTGTTCTAGTGTTCTTTCCAAAATAACCAAATCCAATGGTTTGTCCCATGAAGGCTCTGCAAGAGGAACACGCATTTCTCATCCATTTTAACTGGATAAACAAGCAATGTCTCGCAATAGGAGTAATAAGTGATGCCAAATATCATATCACATGACCACAGCTGAGCCATCGATTCCTCTCTCTCCTTCTCTCTTTCTCTGAGGGATTATGAGACTGTAGGTAATACTCTAACAACAGAAAAGATTAACTCAGAGCAGACAATCTGTAGATCTCATCCACGGAAAAGGAGGAGAAAAAAGTGGAGGAATCTCTCACTTCAAATGAGGTTAAGGAAATGAGTAAAGTGTGAGAAACTACAAAATTCTGTGGAAAAGCACCACCGAAACAAGGCTTCCACAGTACCACGAATCTGTGTAATGGCAATGTAATGCTTCTCATCTGCCGAATCCTCGAAAGGTCGTAAGAGCAAGTGTCGTTGGCTAGGCTTCTTGTTAACGTTCCATGAAAAGAAAAAGATTCCACTGAGCCAAAAGGTAGCAGCGATTCTGTTAGTGATGGTGGGAGACCTCCTCCACAAGAACATTCTCTCTCTCTCTCTCTCTCTCTCTCTCTCTCTCTCTCTCTCTCT
>NDGN011554478.1:0-10389 GCA_002564285.1 Tympanoctomys barrerae | reverse complement strand
CTCTCTCTCTCTCTCTCTCTCTCTCTCTCTCTCTCTCTCTCTGTGTGTGTCTCTGTCTCTCTCACTGGCTGTGAAGGTTCTCAAAGGTAAATGCAGATTAATTTGTTTATTTTACTTTATATTTTATTTATTTCTTTATATTTTATTACATTTTACTCTATTATTTTTATTATACTGCACTGTTATATTCATTTTTATATGAATATTTTTAGGTTGTGGAATGAGTTGTCTGAGTTTTCATTATCTCTTATGGAGAAATTTACTTTGACTTATAAGTATTTTGACTGACAAGCATGTTTCTGGAAAGGGTTATACTCTCAAACCAAGGTTTGACTGCATTTCATTAAACTGTAACACTTCAACATTATCCACAGACAGAGAAGAATTATAAAGATTCTGCAAGAAAACTGGTAGTCACAATAAAACAGCCCCATTTCCAAGCCCCTGAAATTGTTACAACACTGACCACATACTCTTTCACCCTCAAAAGTTCACCACACATACTTCTGAGAAAACGACTGAACACACTGGAAAATGTAAGCTAACCCTCATATTTAAAAAAAAAAAAAACCTGGAAGGTTCATGAAGTGCCTGAGTGAGAACCAGAGAGCCAGCCTTTGCTGGAAGCCAGGCCCAAGGCCTGAGGCCGGCGTCACAACTGTCCCAGCCCAGAACAGCCTCATGGTCCTATGCATAGGAAAGTCCCACACTGTGCTGCTATACAAAGGAACGAGTTATCTTTTCCACTTGTTTTCTTTCGCATATGAGATAAATTCACCTTGTTACTTCAGTCAAAATAAAGAACAATCCTCTGATGTTCACAGACCTTTCTAAAAATACCAGAATAAATAAATAAATAAATAAAAATGCCAGAATATTAACAAACATTTCCCCTCGGAGTTCCAAGCATAAAACCTCAACAAAAGATGTATGTTCCATGGAACTGTAAAATTCTTATTTCATCAAGAATAGATAGTTAGGATATCACACAAATAGTCCCCATATTTAGAGTTCTTCTCCAATTAGGTCAAGCCAATGGCTAAACCTCCTTTCTCCCAGGGACTGACAGTGGAGCAGTGAAGAGTGTGCGACCTGGACCGGGGTCCGAATCTTGCATGTTCACTTGTCCAGCAAATTCCTTAACATTTCTAAACATCAGCTTGCCCATCAATAACATGGGAGTACTAAGAACCCTTAGGGCTTTTTGAAAACTACATGAAAGAAATGACATAGGGACCGAGTTCAGGGTAAACAAACAATAGACATTTTTTTGTTTCATTTCTATTAGACCATTGGCCCTTTGAAGTTCCTTGGCACAAACAGGTACTCAATAAATGCTTCTCATCAATGAACACATCAATATAATCTGGAGTCAGTAAAGTTGGGTTTTGTTTTTATTCCGTTTTCCTTCCTAAGTACCCAGATGCTGCGACAATCAAACAACAAAAAGGAAGATGTGTGGGACACAATCCCTACTCCAGCATCAAAGAGTTTACAAACAACGGCAGATAGTATAGTTAAATAACATCCAATAAAGTTAGCAGGATTGAAGGAAGTCCTGCCTACCATCACCACCACCAAACTGGAAGGTGATTTCTTCCTATGACAATGAACAAAGAAGTGAAGTGACATGTCATGTATAACCCTGCCTCTGAGAAACTGACCACTAAAGACTTCTCTTTACTCAATGAGGATAGGGAAATGTTAAGTTTTAAAGTGCTCTAATGCTCCAAATGAGATCAAACAATGCCACGTAAGAAATTCACATCAGTTACTTTCTTTTGTACTGGGAATCAATCTCAGGGCCATGACTTTGCAAGGTGGGCACCTGTGCCACTGAACTAAATCCCCAGCCCTAATTCTTTGCTGTTCAGGGTGTAAGCCAGAAGAGCGCAAGACTGAAGGAGACAGAAAGGGTGCAGATGCAGTAAGGGGAAGGAGGTGGGGAAGGGAAGGGCAGGGGAAGCATTTTCCAAGCTTCCCAAGAAGGCAAAAGGGAAAGCAGGATACTTCTCAGGGACCAAGAGTTATGAATGACTCCGATGCCCAGGTTAGTTTCTGTTCCTCAAAGCTTTTGCCCACCTCATAGGATTCAGCTGTGTGCCCTTTCCAGAGTCAGTGTGTAAGATAGCAAAGCCCGGTCTACACCATGACGCCCCTCCAAAATTCTGTGTGTATATAACCCTGGACAAATTTCCAGAAATTCTGTGTGCCCTAGCACATTTCAAGCCAGCATCCAGAATTCTTCACTATATGTTTAAAAACCTGAAGGGTTTTGATTTTACATATGTCAACATTCAAAAGCTGCATCACATACACAGTATATACACATATTCCACAAAATACCCATATATGCCAGTAATATATCTGTCGTTATGAACAAAATGCACTATATGCAAACTTAAAATCAACTAAAACAAGCATATGGATGCTTATGTATCAACAAAGAAACACACACGCACACACGCACGCGCACACACACACACACACACTTTGTCACAGTGAAATCACTGAAGTTTAACTATAAACCTCAGGTGGCTTCACTTCTGTATGCTCTTTCCTAAATTCGAAAATACTTTAACAAAATACAACTACTCCGAGGGCACGCCCGACGATATACTGGACTGAGCATTTTTTTTAAATGTATTTGGTTGTTGCAGGGTCTCACTATGCACCTCAGACTCATAATGATCCTCCTGTTTTCAGCCTCCCCAGTGCTGAGATTATAGGCATGCACCACTACTCCCAGACTCTGTGGCTGGCTCAGCCTGTCTGGGGAGTGGGGCTGACGCTACAGCATGCAGTGCTGGGGTTGGAACTGCGGTCCCTGCGCTTGCCTAAGTTTGCCTAAGCAGGCGCATTAGTCTGCTGAGTTATCTTGCCGGCTCTGGAGTGAGCACTTTTTACTTATAACTTTCTATTCTTTTTTCCAGAGAAAGCGCTCAAATCTGTATATTATGTAAGCCCTGCAAAAACTTGTCTGAGAACAATAAATACAAGACAGAATAGGAGTTACCACAGGTAGACAGAGGCAAGAAGGACAGAAGGTAACACAGGCATATTTACTTGATTCTCAGTACCATATTGGGAAATGCTTGCCAGATGTGAGTGTATTATCAAGAAACAAAATAACAAACTTTTCTTCCATTCATTCATTCTTCTCTGAAATTCACTCATCCTTTTCATCTCGTATTTTAATTCTACTTTTCCTTCCAGATTTTTATACTAACAAAATATATTTTTATGCTTGCAAATACTACATGATCACTTTAAGTCTATACAAATGTATTATGTAAATCAATTTTTAATTTTTTCCCATTGGTCAGAATGTGCTAAAGTGTCTAAAATATATATTATGAGCTATTATCAATATTAATGTTCACAGTTGATCAAAGCAACAAATACTTAAAAATCAGAAGTAAAAGTTGACAGAACTGCACTATTAAGTGCAAAGGGCTCTACTGTCAACCCTTGTGTGTGTGTGCATAACTGAATTTTACTTGTTTCCATTTTATTTCTATTTGTCACTTTGGTAAACAGGAACTCTGAGAAATCTTGCTTACATCAATTGATGGAAATGAAATTTTTATTACGATGATCTCATTCATTGTGGAACATCTAAAGCCCATCATGGTCTGCTGGTGATCCACCTACAGAGAGAATGTGATTAGATTCTCTTTTATTGTAGTTGAAAGCTAAGAATGGAAACCACCTGACCTGCAAAGAGTTGGCTGCAGCTCCCCGCCTGTGCCCTTCCTGATACCAGTCTTGCCAAGCCTTTCTCTAGCAGCAAGCACAGTCAAAGCCAGATCACCGCCTTTTAGAACATGGCAGTGGGTGCTGGAGGGAGCTGGGGACAAAGAAGGCAGCAGGCCAAGTTCCCAGGGAGATCAATTTTAGAAAGAATACTTTGGCATCTGACAAGTGGGAATCCGATTCCTCCCAGACAATTCCCTGGGAAGGTCTTTGTGTGCCCAGAGCCTCTAGGTACACAAAACCCTACTCTGATCAGGACTCATAACTGGCATTTGGTGCAGTTTCATGCATTTATTCTTTCATTATCCTTTACATTGTCAATTCTTGATGGAAAAAAAAGGTATGGATGCTCTATAAAAATATTTTCACACACACAAAAATAACCCAATGGAATGGACTTGAAACTTCGCTTTCTCTTATAGTATACTAATAAATATGATGAGCAGGCCAGCAGATGTATGTGGGTTGGACAGTTTTTCAGTAGTCCCCATTCATCTCCTTTACACTTAAAAAACAGACTTTTCATATACATGTCATCTTAGTCCAAATGTGAAAAAAACACAACTTTCAAATTCATATTCAAAATATCAGTGAAATTAAAAGACAGGGAAAAGGGAAGGATAAGGATAAGGGATGTGGAAAGAATTAAGATGTGTTGTGTATATGCACCACTTACCCACAGTGAATATGCTTGTTATCTGCTAATTAAAATGGGGAAAAAAGATGAAAAGAAAATTAAGTCCCAAATTATAACTCACTTTACAACTAATCACACAACAGACCCTATTTCTTAAAAAAAAAGAAAGAAAGAAAAAAATCCTCCATTTTGTTAGATCGTGAACTAAGAGTGCCCAAAACGTAGCAAGATTTATGAAAATTGGCTGACCTGGAAAAAGAGCAATGAAAAGAACATGGTGTGAAAAATGAAAAAATATATTTAATAAAAATAGAGGAGAAAATGAATAAAATGAATTCCATTCTCTCTAGGACTAGTACAAAACTGGATTTTCAATTTTTATGAAAAAGGAAGACATCTGAGGGAGCAGATTTTGATGCAATCCTAATCCAGCTACTCAGCACTCCTGAGGGTGCTAGTGGCCCAGACATCCTTGAGCAGCGAGAAGCCCCACCCCAGAGACAAGCCTGGGAGACAGCCGAGGACCCCGAGGGGCCTCCAGCAGGGAAAAAGGCCTGACTGCTAGATCACCCACTGCCTCAGATTCCTGGAATTCCCTCTGACTGACTATCCTCAGGCACTTAAAACCACTCAAGTCCTGCTCCTGCTAGGAATAAGGCTTGAGAAATCCATACGGATGCAAAACAATCAGGCAGGGCCAAGGCTATGGTTCTTTTTCTAGCTTACTGAACCACTGAGAAAGCCGGCACCTGCCCTGTCCAGCTCAGCTCCCCAAGGAAGACCGCTGCTAAGCTTCGAGTTCTTATGCTTTTCGTTTTCACCAGGGGCCACCATCTGGCACAGTCTCATGGACAGCGCGCCTTCATTTCTCTGGGAAAAGTTACTGTGAAAGATGTGGTTCCTTGTAACCATCACGTGGTTCCTTCTTAGAAGTGCTAAATCTCTGCCCTTTCTAAGGTAGAAAATGAGAAGCCACTTGTTTCCCGTTAGCTAGTACATTTCCTAGATTAGACCATGGTAACACAGTTCACGGGACACAGTTTCTTCCCCTTTTAATGTAAAGCTGGGAAAAATGTTCTCTCACTTCAGGCAAGTGTGATAACTGCCTTGACAAACATGTACCACCCAATAAAAGCTAGACTAGTGTGGTGGGGTTCACCAGTAATCCCAGCTCTTGGGAGGCTGTAAACAGGCAGATCACTACGAGTTTGATCTAGTAGTGTGACCCTGAACACCCTGTAGATCCTTCCCTGAAAAATACAAAAAAAAAAAACAAAACAAAACTGAACTTGCGCAAGCTCTGACAGGTTCCTATGAAGCACAGAGCACCCATTCGAGTTCTTTTCCACTTCATCTCTTCCCTGACATGATAGATACCTTTATCCAGGCATGCTGGTGCACACCTTCAATCCCAGAGCTCTGTGAGGCTGAGGTAAAAGGATTATAAATTCAAGACCATCCTGGGCAACTTAACAAGCAAGAACCAATCTCTAAACAAAAAATTTAGAAATAGCCAAGGATGTAACTGAGTGCAAAGGCCCTGAGTTCAATCCTCAGTACCACAGGGGGCAGGCAGGTAGGTGCCTTTAAGTTTACACAGTGGCATAGTTATTTCAAGGACTATCCACCCACCTCCTACATCAGTACAGTTCAACTTTCTGTGACTGACCTAGACTCACTATTTCTAACCATGCTTTATCAAAACCGAAGATTTGGAAACTTGTTTTTGGTTTCAAATATGAAAAGTAAAAACAATGGGAGAATTTTCATTAGACCCCATCAGAGCAGGCAGCAACACAGGATACAACTGGATGTCATCCAGCAGGAGCTGGGGACAGCCTCACCAAAAGCCCCAGTCAGATGCAAGGGTGAGAGCCCCAGTGTTGTAGGCAGCTGAATTATATAGAAATATTACAGGCAGTCAGAGAGGGCCAGGCCCTCAAGGAGACAGCATGGAAGACAAGATCCGCTACAACTGTAAGAGGGATGGATGCTCAAGTTGTGGGCCAGACCTAAAGACCAAAGATGGAGCAAATGCTGACCTCCCTACAGATTAGTATCCAGGATGGGTCATCACCTTGAGGAAGCCAAGAAGAATCACTAATCCAACAGCTACCGGCTACTGGATAAACTCCTGTTCTATATTCTTGCCCACTTGGTACACGACTTGCTTCCCCATTTGGTCCTGGATTTAATGAATTTCACCCAAGCAATGGTGCTTGTAACCTTATTGGTTGACCACAGTTTTGACCCATCTCATGCTCACCTAATTGAGTTTCCATGTTCTCCACTTTAGACCTACCTCACCCCATGATTTTACTCTACAAAACTCCTTGGAAGAGACAGCTTCCCAGGACAACCTGCTTGGGTCCCCCATCTGTCCCTCTCTAGGACAGGAGCTTTCTTTCCCCTAATAAGTATATTCTGCTTGCCCCCAAAAATATTCTGCTCTTAACCTCTGTTTGTCCCTAAAATTCATTCTTCAGTTTTAGCGAGCACAAACTCATCCCAGGTACCTTTCAGGTTGGGAGTCTCATTCCCATTTCACCAGCAGATGGGACTTATGGGATTGAAGCCACTTATAAAGGATCTTCATGCATGTCACAAAGAATATAACCTGCCACGCTTAGTGTACAGTCACTGTTAAACAGAAAGAAGGCACAGCCTCAGTGCCCAATTAAATCTATGACAAAGTGGCATGATCAAAGTTACAGTCATAAACGCTTAAGGGTCTGAGTTCAATCTCCAGTTCCATCAAAAAAAAAAAAAAAGTTACATTCGTGACCTGAACATAAATCCTAGATCCATTATAACCTAGCCTAATCAAAAGGCAGAGGGGATTTTCTTTCCACTTTAGCTAATAGCAAAAGATAAACTGCAAAGGACCACCTGAGTGACTCTCCTCAAAAGAAGAGCACTTGTCTCCATTTTGGCTGAACCTGACCCTATTTCCATGTATTGACATATACAAAGCTGGCGAGGATTTTTTCTTATCCCTTCAATTGGCTTTAAGCAATGCATGTTGGTCTAAGTGTTGGTGGTAGTCTTTGAAGCTGGCACATGTGTTTCCCTGATAACCCACACCTGCTGCTCTTTAATATGAGCCTGGTTGAGAAAGGACAAAGAGCCGATGCTCCACACTGTTGTCTGGGATTGAGCCTCAAGATAGAGGCTATGACTTCCTGGAGCTTGAAAGATTACACGTCAGATATAAAGCACTGGACCCCAAAACATTAGATACTATCTCAACTGTGTGTTGCAGATTACTCTCTGCATATTGCAGAGGTAAATGCAGGCCTCCTAGCCAGCCCAGCTCACAGTACTCACCGACTTCCTGCCATTCTCAGTCATTCATCCTCAAGCCACTCCTCCTTCATGACTGAATAAAACCCAGGTTCGGCCCTGGGTTGAGGTCTTTGTTCCAGGCAGCTAACACCATGGCTAGAGGTAGGACCCCTTGGCTCCCCAGAGCTGTAAGGACGCTTTAGTGTCCTTATTCTTACTGTGGCTTGCATTAAAAGTAATAAATTAAAATTAACTTTATGGGATTCCAAGAACTCATCCATGGGATTACAAATATAAACTTCCCAGACCCAGACAGGCCCTGAAAGGGCTCCCTACAACCCGTCAGCTTGTAGCATGCTTTCACAACAGCAGAGCGGCAAGAGTGAGGCAAACATGTGATTCTGCTACACTGAACACATGTCCACAGCAAGAGTGGCTGGGCCTGTCCAATTTGCTTTATCAAGATTAAAGCTACTCTGAAAGTCAGCCCTCATTAAACAAGTTAGAAAAATACTCAGAATTTCTTGACAAAATTTGCTTTCAAAAAGTAACCACTCTGGTCTGAGAGGAGCTGGCAGGGTGAGATGGCCCCTCCCCCAGACGGCCCACAGGTGAGGGGCTCAGACGCTTCACACCTGGGGACGCAGGCACCTCACCTGCATAGGGGACTCAGTACTCACCACCAGAGAGTGAAGGCACACAGGGATAACAGGCGCAAGGTTGCTATGAACTGTACAGCACTGTTCGAATCTGAAGAGGAAGGCTTCCCAGCTCCAGTCTGCCTCTTCAGTCTCCAGAGCTTAGTTTATGAACAACAAACCTGCCATCACCCTGCGGTGTGAACACCTTCAGTGGTTTCCCCACTGTGTTCCAGTTAAGATAACTCACACTTTCCGTCACAAACTCCCCTCTGATCTTAGCAGTGTCTTGTCCTTGTTTCTCCCCCCTTTGCCTGTGGACCACAAAGTGCCAAACTTTGGACCACTGACTCACTTTCCTCCACTCTGGAATGTACCTTCTCTCTACCTGGAAAACATCTACTGAGGTTTCAACACCCAGTCCATGCGTCACTCTTCTTTTTTGTCTGTAACATGATCCCGCCTCTATTCTCTACTATTCTCCTGTAGAGGAATCTGCATTACCAACTTTTTAAGTTTTGAAAAAATATCCCTACATTTGAATTTAAATCTCGAGTGATCACTGAGTAAATGTTTTAGAGCTTTTCATCATCAAACTATTTGTTGCAGCTTAAAGTGAAGCTGCTAGAGGTCTTAGGAGATGTGGAATATCTTGTCTTTGGGAAGGAAGAAGGGGAGGGAAAGCTACACACTGGTCCCTACATTCCTATGCTATCATGGGCCACTTGGTCTGGTCAGGCTACTGTGTGCATGATTCAGTTGAAGATGTGTATTAGCAGATATTGTAAATGTGAACTTTCACAGCCCTCCAGGCAGGAGAGTGCCAGATAACGACCTCCTTATAATCTGATGGCAGTTGTTCTTGAACAGAAAGCATCCCTCCAATGTCCCAATGAAGACTCAGAAAAGCTAAGTGAATGACCCAAGGTCGCACAGCTGCATGGTCCCATGCCAGGACCCAAACAGAGGACTTCTGACTTGACGCCCAGTGCTCCCTGTACATTGCACTGCCTCCTGGGATATTAAGCAGCCTGTTAAAGGCAATGTCACAGACAAGAATGATTTACAAAAAAGAAAATGTCACTCTACTATTCTACCATGATGGCCTTTAAATGTCCCTGTTTCTGAATTGTGATTCCTTGAATTTTATAAACATCCAAAAGAATAACCACACACAGGGACAATCATCTGGTCAGAAAAAGCATGAGAATGAGTGTTGTCCCTGTTCCAAGATGCCCCACAGAGCTGCCGACCATCTCACCCGGGGCATACATGCAAAGGCTCTGTGAAGATGCCAGAAGGCCCAGTCTTCACGAAACACCCACCAGGAATCCAAGAGAATGTGACCTAGAAATCTGCCCAGTCCTGCACTCAGGCAACTAGGGCAGATCAGGCAAGGAAAGTTGCACATGTGCCTGGATCCCGCCTCTGTGGGACCCATGGCACAGGCCCAGGAGTTCTTCCCAGGAGCAAAGGCTGCTGGGGTTGGGGGGCTCGGAAAGCTGCACCAGGGAGGCATGGTTGGAGGCAGTGGAAGAGGCCAAAGAATAGGTGAGGATCCAGAAAGACAGATGGCGGCAAGCGCACCCCACCTCCCATCCTCCACTCCCCCAAGTCCACAAGCAGAGGGCAAACAGGATTTCCAGCCCTGCAATCAAGTCAAATCAGTATATCATCATGTGTGAAAATGAATTTGCTGTCAGAGAATATCATTCAAAGATGATGACTTTGTAGTCAGTCTTCAGGTAGACTGGAAAAATTGAGTTCACTTATTTTTGCACTAAAAATATATGGCAAAGGGATTTATAAGTAAATACAAAAGTGAAATAATGGAACCATAAGAAAATACAGAGGACATATATTTGGTATTCGGATATAAATCCTTCATGAGCACAAAAGCAAAACAAAATAATGGCGAAAACACACAATTCATGCACAGGAAAAATGAGAAAAACCTACTTTTAAAACTAAAGAGAGGGGGCCGGTGAGATAGCTCAGCTGAATAAGTACTTGCTAGCAGGCACAAGGGCCTGAGTTCAATCCCAGGCTCTGGGGGACAAAAAAAAAAAAAAA
>NDGN011554472.1:17943-56966 GCA_002564285.1 Tympanoctomys barrerae | reverse complement strand
ATTATTGTAACTGTCCTACTAACCTGTTTTGAAACTCTCTCATTGCTATTTCTTTCTCATTAAAATTAATAAAAATAAAGAAATAAAGTCATGATCACTGAGAATTTTGAAATATCATTCAATTTTCTTCTAATTTTCATGACTGCTTTTGAGAAATCCTGTGGTATCTTGTCTGGAAGCTTATAGGTTCTTCCAGTTTTGGGTTCTGAAACTTCACAAGGAAACATACCACACTGCAAGTCCCTTTGTAGCTCACCGTGCTAGGCATGCAATGGTCCCTTTTGGACTAGAGAATTACGCCTTTTAATTTGTGAATTTTTTTTTTATGAAATCAAATTAATGGGATGTTTAGTTTCTTGTATCAATCTCTAATTAGCTTGTTTCTTGCTTATTATCTATTCTTTGTTATTGTTCTATGATCTATGAAATTGCTTCTATTTCATCTTCAAAGTTTTCATTAGTTTTAAAATTGTGCCTGTCGGATTATAAAAAAAGAAATTCTCAGTCACTCTGTTCCCTGTCTAAGACGTCCTCTCCTCGCTCGGCGGCTATCGTGTTATCTATTGCCATTCAGTGAATAGCGTTTTCTACTGATTTTGAGCCCGTGTCCTTCTCTGCTTCTCCCCTTCCATTGTCTGTCCTGCTTTTGTCTTTCATTTTGGAAATATTCCAAAAATGTCTGCTATTTTGTTTCTTTAATGTATTTAAAGGACAGTTAATAAGAGCTAATTGCAAGCTCTGTGAGATCAGTGAGACCTGTTATATTTTATTTTACGAGTCATCAGCCAGTCCTGTGTTTTACTTTTTCCACCTTTACAAAGCTGTCAAGAACTTTTGCATCTCAGGGACTTTAACATTCGGATCTTTCTGAAATATAGCATAATCTCTTTGTCTCTGTCTCTGTCTGTCTGTCTGTCTCTGTCTCTGTCTCTCTCTCTCTCTCTCTGTTTCTCTGACTTTATCTCTCTGTCTCTATCTCTGTCTCTCTATCTCTCTCTGTCTCTGTCTCTCTGTCTCTCTCTCTCCCCCTCCCACCCTCCCTCCCTATTCCTCAGATCACTGCTTCTGCATCATTTCTCCAGTGGGCGTTTGCCTGAGTCCTCTCTCATAACCCAGCTCTCTTTATTAGTTCCCTGTTTTTTTGTGGTACTCTGAAATAAGTACCGCAGTTTAATTTGTGTACCAGAAGGACTTACGTTGTGGGCCATTTACTACTTTCTTGCCTGTTTCCCATTCCCCCACAGTACAGGAAAAGGCATTTTTATTTTTTTGAGTGATCTGTTTTCAAGACTTTGTATTCAAACATGGCATCCCCAATTAATGCTTATCCAGTTAGTGAATGAATAGATGGATATGCGGATGAAAGGGCAAATAGAAGTTCTACGTCTTTAATCAGTCTCAGCTCTGTCTTTGTAACCTTAGACAAGTTAATTAACCTCCTCTGTTTTCTTTTGGCCTCTTCAGCCTTAGACTAACAGTACTTACAGAGATATTTATGAAGCACAAGTGATACAATAGATATGAAAGTGCGGAGTAAAAAGGTTTTCTATAAACTTTAGGGATCATAATAGCAGAACACGATTCATCCTAACTTTAAAATTTCTTTCCCTTTTCCTATTGAAACCTTAATTTAACACTTCAGAGATCATACCTTGGTAGCACCTTCTAAGTGGTGTTCTTATTAAGAGTTCTTTTTAGAACCAAATTAACTAAGCTCTTAGATGCGATTCAACTCAGACATGCCTTATTTTTACTCCTGAGTAAATAACATCAGAAGATTCGAGTTTTTGTTCAGGTTCAATGAAGAAAATTAGCAAAGCCAACTCCTTTTCTGCTTTCAGGTACAAGAAAGAAAAGAGAATAGAAATTTCTATTTATGAAAGAGAATTAAATCACCCTTATGTTTATATATAATCATCTTTTAAAGTTTTCCCAAAATAGTATTTTTCCTGAAAAGTACATAGTCAAACTAGAATGTTTGTCCACTGCTAATAGAAGTTTAAATTAATGTGGTCCTTTTAGAAGCACTTTATAAATACATGTAACAAGCTTCAAAGTATTCCCATTATTAGCTACCAAAACTGTCCTTTTGGAAAACTATCTTAAGAAACAGCCCAAAATATTTTTTAAAAAACTATACAATATATAAAAATGATTATTTAAGGTACTTCAATGTATAAGTTAGAACAACACAAATTACAAAATACATCAGAGATAAAGCAAAATGGAGGGGTGCCTTTGGCAAAACTTTAGGCAGCTGAACGAATCGAGATTACGGAATTTACAGAGCAACAAGGAGAAAAGCTCATGATACAGATGCTAATACCAATTTGTATGAGCATCATTATTTTTAACTTAAACATTCAAACATACGAAAGTGCATCCATTTATTTATTTATTTAATCTTTTTTCCGGTAGCAGGGGTTGAACTCTGGACCCTGTGCTTTCCAGGCAAGCACTATGCTGCTGAGCTATATCCCCAGCCCTACCTCTGAGAACCTTGAAACGACCTGCTGAGTTGCTTTACGCAAGGTTAGCAACTTCCACATCACCCCAGATACCCCCTAGGTCGTTGCTCAAGGCCTGCAGAAGAAAAGTCCCCTTCTGGTGAGCGCACCCTGTGTCAGTGGTGAAACAAAGAAGGACTTGCTTTTCCTTCAGAAAAAGTACCCCGGGATTGGCTAAAGGGTGAATTTCTTGGCGTGTTTAAACTTCAGGAAAAGGATGTAAAGAAAAAGGACTCAGTGGCCCCAGGCACAGGCCTATGGCTGTGGGACTGTATTTCTGCCGCTTGGAATTGTTAGGTACCCTGGGGCCTTGGGTTATTTCAAGGTCCCGGGGCCTTGTAGGAGGGCTGGGTGAAGAGGATGCGAAAGTGTGCACGCAGCTGAGCCAGCGCGGGACGGTCAGCCTCACATTCGTGCAAAGAGAAAGTCCCCCCATGCACACACACTCCCAGGGGGCGCCGGTGCTTTGCACCCAGAGAACACACTCAGAACCACCGTTCCCAGCCCTGGCCACCAGTCCATTTGGCTTGTTGGTCTCCCCTGGATCACTGGCCTCTCCAGTCTGGCCTGCTGTAAAGCTTGTCTGAGAAGCTACTGCTGTTTAATAAATTCACAGGGTGATAAATAATAATTGAAATAATTTGGTTAATGGTAAGTAATAGGCAATAACAGGAAGCCAAGGATACCTGCCACACATTTAGATTTACACAAAGCCGTCGTGTTCATGGATCAGTGAGCCTGTGCAAACCTCGCTCCTACCCACTGAGGGATGGGATTCTCAAGGCAGAGACGCACTGTGTATCATTTTCTGGGAAGGGGGTGCAGAATTACCCTTTATCTTGGCACCCCAACGTATTCAAAATTCTTTCTGGGGGAGGGTTGAACACAGGCTGAGTGAGAAGATGCCTGTATCCGCACACATGATGCTCCTTTGATAGTGCACTATCATGAGCATACTGTCATGGGACATTCAGAGTCCTTAGGTGGTGACGGCCGAGCTCAAGCACTGCAGATGTGGGCAGGAAGCTTGGTGCTCTTGTGCTGGGGGGCTCTGGAACAGTCCTCTGCCAGGCGGTTCTCTCTGCCGTACCTTCCTGCTTGGTTTCCCACAGTGGGAGCTCGAGCTGGTGCCCTTCTTGGGCAGCCCGTGGTCCTGCAGCCTTTCCCCAGCATGGCCTCGCTTCTAATCCTTCCGTTTTTCCTTCAGCTCTCTGTGGCGCCTGGGGCTTTTGTTCTCTTTGGTCCTCATACCTTTGACAATAGGAAGAAACCTTACTAAAGCCCGATTGTTGTCTCTAGCTTCATGTGTACACGGGTACAACACACCTATGAATCTTGACCTCTTTATGCATCCTAGGATGGCAGAAGCTTTTATTCATTCAACACATGTGTTGTATCATTTATATGCCAGGCCCTGGGCTAGGACTTGGGAGGGTAGCTGCACTCAACAGGCAAACTTTTCTTTAAGTAATGCCTTGCATTTTACAGAAATCTGAGTATTCTGGTATTGAAAATCCAGCCACTGGAAAAAAAAAAATCAATGGATTGTTTGGTGTGTGGTTGCATCAGAGATAAATAACTGTAACAGCCACCGTTTGCTTCAGGGCTAGCCCTTCTTGGTACATAAGAATGCCTGAGGTAGTGTGGTTTTAGGGATTCCTTCCACATTGCACAACTTCTTTTCTTTACTGCTTTGGTTGTGGCAGAGAAAATACAAATACAAGAAACTTTGGCTCAGATTAATTCAGATTCTGCTTTTCACTGCAGTTGTCCAAAGAAATAGGATAGATGTCAAAACAGCTTGGGTATGAAGGAAGTTTGAGGATGGTGTCGAGAAACTTAGGCACATAAAGCGCAGCTCAAGAGGACAGGCATAACAAGGGGGTTCTTAGGGCCGGCCAGATAGCTCAGTAGATTACAGCGCCTGCTTAGGCAGACCCAGCAGCCAGGGTTCGGTCCCCAGCATGCCGTGCTGGCCCTGCCCCTGGGGTGTGCTGAGATAGTGATGGAGACTGGAGTGTGTATGTAATCCCAGCACTTGGGAGGCTGAAATAGGATCACTAGGAGTCCTAACTGCATAGTGAGACCTTGTACCAAATACATGAATTAAAAATAATAAGAAGAACAGAGCTCTTACAAATCAATAGAGTATCATCCTGAAATGAAAAGCAGCATGAATCAGGGTAACTCTTAGAGTTGGGGCAGAAAAACCTCTGTGGCTTTATTACAATGAACATGATTTTTCACTCTTACATAGCCTATCCTAAGCGCTGTGGTCTGCATGCTGTGACTCTCCAACCTTCTTACTTTGAAATCCGGTGTGCGGCCTCAAGTGCTGTAGCCTTTGTGAAGAGATTAGGCCATGAGGGCAGATCCCTTATGCATGGCATTGGCCCTTTGGCCCCTCCCCATGAGGGGATGTATAGAAGGACCCCCTGTGAGGAACAGCACCTCACTAGACATCTTGACCTGCCAGGGTCCAGTCCTGGGACTTCCAGTATCCAGAATCGTAAGCAATGACTCCCTGTTGTTTATATATTATCCAGTCTCAGGCATTTTGCCACAGCGGTCAGTGCACTAGATAATAAGTAAGGAGCCCTTGCCACGGGAGCATTTCCTCAAGGCCCCAATTTCTCCTATTGATGCCCACTATCATCAATGTGTGGTTTTGAAGACTGTTGGAGTCCACCACATGAGCTAATAGGAGAGGAAAACTAGAAGGATCACGCATGGGGGCTTGTATGGGCCAAGGCTGGGAGTGCCACAATGTCCACTAAGATTCTTTCAGCTGGAACTGAGACAATGGAGTCTCAAATTTCATGCACTATAGGTGTCAACTGATGTGTGTGTGTGTGTGTGTGTGTGTGTGTGTGTGTGTGGATGTGGTATGCTGACTTACAGAGAAACATATAATACACATAGATAAAACTCTACTGGCCTTGTATTTCTTCTTTTTTCTTTCTTTTTTTTTGTGGTACAGGGGATTGAACTCAGGACCCTGCACTTGCCAGGCAAATGCTTATTCTACTGAGCTATCTCCCCAGGCTCTACTGGTCTTGATTTAAACTGAAACCCGAAGGCCATGGGTATGAGCTGTGAGAGTACCATGTTAGATTGGCGAAGATGGTCTAACCCTTGCCATTAACCTTTTATCTACCTCCAGATTGTAAGAAGAATCTGAAGTTATAGACAGCAAGATTTATTTAGAGAGAACGAGTTATTGGTATTCTAAGAGTCTCCTTCCTCTCTTTCTCCTTTATAAGCCTAGGGAGAGTTTTTGGGGACAGCACTTGGAGAACTGAGGATCTGACCTCTGGAGAGCACCTGACTCATTCCTGAGGAGAGTGAAGAGAGAGGAGCTAGGGAATCGGCCAGCAGAACCACCCCAGGACCCAAGGCTTGGGAAGTGCCTGCTGCCTGTTGCGGGACAGAACTTTGTGTTTCTTGTGGGACAGACTTGAAGGCCAGCGCCAGGGAGACTCTTCTCTTCTACGCTATACTACGGCCTTATAGTCTAAGATGTGCTACTTGTGGGAGGGGGGATGTAGGAGCCCTAGTGAAGCAAGCTGGAGATGTACTACCAGGAGCTTCGAGGGTCAGAGAGGCATCCTCAGGGGCCAGCCAGAAGAAAGGCATCTATTTGCATGAAAAGAATTGCAATGAGAAGTTTCCAGCGGGAAGCTGGGGTGGGAGGGATCTCCAAAGAACTCATAAAAATACTCTGGGAGAGAAAGAATGAGCTTAAACATTCGCCAGGTCCCCATAGCAACAAGGTCAATTTATGACAGCGTCAGTCAGTTGAGAATCCACCTGTGTCCCTTTCCTTCCCTCCTTACCCATGCTGTAGGTGGGAAAGGAAGAGAAGCTGAAGGGCTGGATGACGGGAGAGGTGCGAGGCACCCTTTCCCTTGGGCAGGCAGATACCCCCCCGGGGTCAGCGTGAAGGTCAGGGCAAGGTCAGGAGCTCCATCCCTAAGCAGAGGCTGACATTGAGCTCATTGTCCTGGCAGAGCAATGGCTGCTGGACCCAACCAGAGTATGACTCTGAGTGACCGGAGGCCTTCTCATAGTCTTAAGCGACCTGGTTTTCACACCAAATGCAGGACTGTGTGTGGGTGACTTCACCATGGCCATTTCACCCCATGAATAAGCATTGTTTGAAATAATGACAGTGGGAAGATAAGCCCAGCCTCTGGATAGTAGGACCATGGCCATCACTACCCTCTTTTATGTGTCTCTGTGTCTGTAGTGGTGTCTTTTCCGCATTACGCACTGAGTTTACCAAACAACAAGTGCCACGCTTGTGTTGCACAGTAAGTGATGCATTACATGTGACTGTAAAATATTTTGGCACCTTCCCCACCGCAAGGTGACTATCCCCTCTATGTCTAACCTCAACGCCACTGAGTGTGAGGGCCATTGTTATTTGTGAATATGAAACTGGACATTCAGTCCACTGGAGGTACATGTCACTCTATGTCTTAAAGGGTCACTTTTATGGAAACAGTAATAGCTTCACAGAGCATCTGTCTCTACGCTTTTGCCCTCCAACATGTGTCTATTACTTCTCTATCTCCCAGTTCTCTGAGTCCTCATTAAATTTGGCTGCCTTAAAAGAGGGCATATTTGGCATCTCCCTTCAAACCCTGATTCTTTGAGGCTGTTGTCTCCCTTCTGTAAATCTCTTTCTCCTCTAGATTCCCACAGGGCAAGAATCAGGACCACATCAAGTAAGCCCTGACCACGGGATGCTTGCGTAGAGATGGCTAACTCTTCCCCAGACATGACGCTCGTTTTCCTAATGAGATGGAAGTTTCTTGAAGCTGCAGAGTGCTTGTCATCCTCGCAAAAGGCTTGAGCCCTACCAACCTGTTCTCAGGCACCATTAGCTACAGAGACTGCAGTGGCTCTGAGGAGGGGACATGCCTTTCCATTTCTGTCTCTCTGCTTGATTGTGTCTGAGACCATGAGCAACCCAGGAGGCTTTCCTGGTCTTCTGGAAGAGGATTATTTTCCCGGGGAAACAGCCAGCAGAACTGCAGGGCAGAGACTGAAGCTCAGGGAGTGACTGCTGTCTGTCATAGGATGGAACTTGGTGCTTCTTGCAGGCCAGACGTGAAGGCCAGTGCCAGGGAGGATTGGTAGGCCATTGTTTGTCTTCTATTCTTCTACTCTATATTCTGGCCTTACACTCTAAGAAGTGCCACTTGGTGTAGGGGGAGACACAGCAGCCCCAGGGAAGCAAACTGGAGTTGTACTTTATTTCTTTACCTTCTGGTTTTTCTCCTGTCAACGAATTTACCCAGTGGCCTACCTCTGAAGACTTTTGTCTTCATTGATCATATTCCAGGTAAGCCTCCAGAGAGGAAGGAAGAATGAAAGTAAACACCAATAACTACTGCAAAGCACATACGTCTGTTATTTGATCTGGCTGGGAGTTATGCCTGGTGGGTAGACTATTTACTTGTGCTATTCTACTCCCCAAATAAGAATTTGGGAGGTAGTATCTATTTTTATTATTAGCTGCCTTTTATTGAGCACCATCTATTTGTATTTCACAAAGCAATTTATAAGCATTAAATTCATCCGCAGAATACTATTAAAATACAGAATTATTTACTGCTGACTGCAGATTAGGGAGCAGAGATTAAATGACATTTTAGGGCCATTTCATGATGTAGATTTTGATGGCTTACATTGCTAATGCAAAGACTTACATGCTGATGTTAACAACAGCTTTTTGTAACATCCTAAACCCAAAGAGAATCTGAGTGCTCAATCTCAGATAAGTAGACCGCGGTAGATATAAGAGTGGTATAGCCATACGGAATGTTACTCAGCGGTACAAGGTAGGAATGACTAAGATAGTCAACAGTAGGGATTTGGGGGGAAACTTCGAGAAATTACCTTCAGCGAAAGATGCCACACACGAGAGACTACTTCCTGTATGCTCTTGGTTTTATGACATCTCAAGACAAGGCCAAAGTTCAGAAGCCAAATCTGGCTAGTGATTCTGAATACTGGGGATATGAGTGGGAATTTACCACGAAGAGAAAAGGGGGGCATGTCGGGCTGGTGGAATTGTTCTACAGCTGGATAAGGCTGACTACACAGCAGTCCTCAAAGAGAGAACCGTGTGGATCTGAGACTTCACTAAGACTGTTAAAGTGACCTTGCCCACGTCAGGAGGTGCAATGGAAGCACACAGTGAATGTTGACATCTAAAAGATCAGTATGTGCTCGGGGAGCCTTCAGCCGTCTTACCTACCACATGACGTCCAGCTCCTGCGCCAAGTTAAAATGAGCAGGAAAGGGAGATACTTCGAATGGATTCAGGGCGCGAAGGCAGCCACAGCAGGGCAACTAAAGACACTCACGAAAGAAGCCTTTCAGAGCTGCTCCGGAAAGCAGCAAGAGCCATGGGCTAAGCGCGCTTGAAGCAAGGGAAAGTGTTTTGAGAAGGATCAAAGACAACATGTCTTTTACTGCAATAAATTTTAAAACTTAAGCCTTCACTGCATTTTTTACCCACACCTTGTATGTGTAGGTAGTGTCAAGAAGAGCAGCAGGCCAGGCATAATGGAATCATGGGACAGGCCAGACAGCTCAGTGGACTAAAGTGCCTGCTTAGGCAGACGCAGGGACTGGGGTTCAATGCCCGGCTTGCCGTACTGGCCCTGCCCCTGTGGCACACTGAGATGGTGATTGAGACTGGGCGTGGTGGCATGTACCTATAATCCCAGCACTTGGGAGGCTGAAAAACAGGAAGGATCACTCCAAGTCTGATCTGTGTAGTGAGACCCTGTAGATCCTGTGCTAAATATATTAAAAATAATAATAAATAAAATAACATAACAGAATCATTTCTGTCCCTCTCAACTTCCCTGTGGGCCATGCCAGCCCACCCTTGTGTGTTCTTTCCCCTGGTTGAGTCAACGATTGATAACGTAGTATTGTCTTTTCTAAATATTATATAAATGGAGGGCCAGCCAGATAGCTCAGCAGACTCAAGCACCTGCTTAGGCAGATGCAGGAACCGGGATTTGATCCCCAGGTTTATTGCACTGGCCCCACCCCTGGGGCACGCTGAGACAGCGATTGAGACTGGGCATGGTAGTGCGCACCTGTAATCCCAGCACTTGGGAGGCTGAAAACAGGAGGATCACTACGAGTCTGATCTACATAGTGAGACCCTGTAGACCTTGTACTAAATACATTAAGAAAATTATATACATGGAATCATATAGTATTTTCCCTTCATCTGTAACTTCCATCACCCAGAATGCTTTTGAGATTGTATATATAATTATGGCACATATCACTTGTTCATTCTATGTTTCATTGTATACTATAGTTTGTTTATTCATTCATCTGTTGATGGAAATTCAGGTTTCTTCCAGTTTTGAGTTACTATGAATAACGATACTATGAATATTCATTTATGTGTCTAAAGACTGCCTTTTTACTTTGATTTTCTCTAGTCTTTGTTCTCTATGTCAATTATTCTCCTACTAATTTTATAATTTACTTTCTTCCACTCAGCTTGGCTTTAATTTGCTTTTAATTTCTAGCTTCTTAAGGGGGAAAATTATATCACTGGTTATATACCTTTCTCAAGTTCTAATGCATCCACTGAAATCCATAACTTTGCTCTAAACATGCTGCAGAGTTTTATGTATTGTATTTTCATTCTATTTGTGTTTAAAATTCTATCTGTCTTCCTTCATTCTGTCTTGTGGAACTCATGGGATATTTAAAAGTGCTGTTTTATTTCCAAATATTTGAGCATCATTATATATAGCTTGTTATTGATTTTCAATTTAATATCTTTACCACCAGAAGACACATTTTATTATTCACACCCTTTGAAATATATTTGAATTTATTTTATGATCTGCCATAAAGGAAACCCACTGAAGATCCCCTTGGGGAATGAACCCTGTTATTTTTTAAAAAATCTATACTGTAAATCTTGCTTACCATCCATAAAGGGACCTGTGGACTTTTTCCAGGGTGATTGTACATTGGAGAAGGGAAGAGTATCAGATTTCTAGGAAATAATAGACACTCGCTCTGAATTAACACAATGTGAGGAAATTAATGCCATTAGATTGCTGCAGTCCATGTAAAGACTTCTGAAGGCCAGGACTCCAGGGAGTCTTGGGTCTGTCACACAGTAGGTCTAGTGAGTTCCAGTCATAGACGATGGACATGGAGGTATAAGGAGTTGGAGGCATCTCCAGCTTGGCTTTATGGCCATAAAACAGGAGTTACAGTGGAAGTAACAGCCAAGATGGAAAGAGAAAGCAGTACTTCCACCTAGAAGGACAGCAGAGATTAGTGCTCCTCTCCAGGGATTGGAAGGTAGAGGCACCACGACCCCTGCCACATCCTCATTCAGTGGTACAGAAGCCAGATCCTGGAGAATGACCACGGATTACCACAAACTTGAGCATGTGGGCATGATGCCTTTTTCTGTGGTCACCACTGAATTTATTTCTCAGACACTCCACCCTGACCTATGAGCTGACCAAGCAGCCCTGGCCTGGATGGCTCAGCCGTCACCTTCCGCTCGTGAAGGACAACCTGGCTCCCATGATCACAGGAACTCCCAATCTGCTAAGAGCCTGCTGAGCTTCTGATATGGCGTCAGTCTGGGGATCAGCTTCTATCTTTAGCGATCCACTACAGGCAGCCTCCTTTCCTTCCTTCCCTTCCGTCCATGTCCCCCACCCACCCCCAGCTCTCTGTCCTTCTATCACTTCATTCTTCCCTCCCTCCTTTTCTTTCTTGCCTGTATTCCGGGGCTTGAACTGACCTCATCCAGCCACTTCCCCTCCCACCCTTACAACTCCGTGATCTAGAGGTCTGACAGTCCAGAAGAAGAAGGCTTCCCCAGGGGGCAGAGCAAATGATCCTCTTGGTCCTTTAGCTTAATGACCCTGTTCCTCAGAGGGTCCCTAAGCTAGGGGACCAAGAGGCAGGGAAGGGGACCATCATGCTGACTGGGATAGGGGAACCTACTACCAAGGGGAAAGTGATCCGATTATACACAAGGAGGAAGTGAGGAATATATCAGAAACGGAAGAAGTCCCAGGGGGAAGCTGTTCATGCGCCTCTGATAAACCAGAGGGAAGGGTGCACACTGATATAAGCAGGACTGCTTGCGATGAAGACCTTTCAGGAAGGAAGGTGGGCGTCACATGACCAGCCAAGGAGCACAACCTACCAACCTCCCTGTGGACCATAAAGGCAATCTACAGTGGACGTTAAGAGATAGTTATGGACGGCAGCTGCACCCTCTGGACAACAGGCGAATATGGTCACAAAGAATGGGGATTTGCTAGTTCTTTCTTATTTTAATATGCAAAAGTGTCTATATGACCTGTTCTCTTCTCTGAACCGCCTGCCATCTAACAGGGTATGTTAATATTTAAACTTCTGTCTCAACACTTGAATTACAGGATTATTAAACAGGAAATATGACGCAAATAGAAGAATCAAATCAGCCGAGATGGATAAAAACTTATTTTATCCTCTTTGGTGAATGGGGTGGGGTAGACAAGGTAATGGCCTTCTATTGGATATGTATGTCTTCATAGTGGGAGTTCGTGAATACGTTATGTGATGCACAAAGGGGAATTACAGTTGCTGAGGGAATTAAATTTGCTACTCAGCTGGCCTCAAATTAGGGCGAGTATCCATGGCTAAAGTCGTCATACAGGGGTAGAAAGGGGGAAAGAAGCGATGGTGCATGAGGACCTGGGACCTAAGATGCAGGCTCTCAAGATGGAAAAGCAAAAGGTAACTGGGGCGGGGAATGTGGACATGCGGAAGAAAGGAGGAGGCCGGTTCTCCGCTAGCGCATCCGGGAGGCACGCCACGGGCCTCTACTGTGACTTTAGTTCCATGACACCACGCTCAAGTCTTGGACGCCTAAGATGGCAAGCTTACACATTTGAGTTGTTTAAAGTCATGAAGTGTGTGGGGAAGCTACGCGGCTGGGAGAGGGGCACGGTGTGGTTCTGTTACAGCACCTGGAAAGCTTCATCACTTGTTTATCCTCACTCGTGGGGGGCAGCAGCTTGGTCCACCATGCGTCCAGTGGCCACCAGATCCCCCTCCGGCTTCTGCACATTGTGGTTCAGGTGGGGGTTTAGATCCGTGGCAGAAGGTGTCTTGCTCCCTGCATCGTAGGAGTTGGGGGTGGCTGCTGGGAGGGATCGCGGCTGGACCCGGCCGTCCTCAGAGAGTTCAGCTTGTTCGCATGGATGTGCATCTCCTATCCACCCACTCACATCTATTTTTCCTCCCACTTGATACAAAGCCAAAGTATATTATTTAGCCATCACCTAAGGTCAGATTATTATAAGGAAACTTTGCTGTATCTGGCTGCCCCCGTGGTTGTTTTCCTGTCCTTGAATTCAGATGTACTTAGGTCTCTGATATAGTTACATCTTTAAGCTCCTTTTATTACTATTGTTAAAGTTTTTCCAGCATCTTCAGGGGCCTAGAGCAGGAATTGCCATGTAGACACTTTGTGTCTCTATTGGTGACTTCATAATTTTCCCAATACATTTCTTCTACTTAGTGGAGAAGCTGCTACTTGGCAATAGATTCATCTATCTTTGAGCTGGCTAGTGCCACTTTATGCCCAAGAATACTTATATCTCAATCTTTTCTAAGATCCTGCCAGGCGTCGGAAAACCTATTTACAACTACAGCCGGAACTTGACTCCAGCTCCCCCTCTAGTATCTTTCTAGAGATATCTTTCCTCGCAGCCTGCTATGCCCGTTTATGTCCTCCTCATGTGAACTTCACCCAGCATAAGGGTTACCCTACCAGCACGCCACCTCAGAGCCCCAAAGAAAGCCCCAAAGGTCCTGCTGGGCTCCAACCCAGGGCGTGAAGAGCTCCCAGCACCAGAGCTGACTCCATTCTTGGCCACCACTTCATCTGCTGCAACCTTGACAATCACCCCTCCCATTCAGAAGCAACGCCCCTCTGCTTCCTCTTCTCTACCCCAGGGAAGCGGGGTGTGGGAGAAGGGGGCAAGTTTCACCTCCTCTTCTCTGGTCAAGAATCCTAATTCCAGTGCTTTGACATCTAAATCCCAAACTGCCTCATGAAAATGGACTAAAGTCCCTGAACCATATATCCAAGTGGATCACTGTTGTGATTCATGGTAACTACCTAACATAGAGCTTATTTTTAATATTAAGCCAAAGTCAGATTGAGAGAAGTATATATTTGTTTACGTGTAAACTGGCCAATATACAGTACCCAGGGGAGCTTCTGAATGCTAACCCAAGATGCCCAGTATTTCCAGAGGCTTCTGTGTGTGGCCCTTTCAGAATCTCCAGCCTCTCTCATAGGTCACAGCTGTGATAGCAGACCTTGGGGTGATGGTTATTGGGCTCAAAGAGTCTATGATTCTATCACCTATGCCTTCTTAATTGTATACCAAAACTTAACCCCCCCTGTCTTCCTGGGAAACTCTGGACAGGTCACTTATCCAATACATACAGTTTACCATGACAGTTGATTAAGCAAGCATGAAGCATGGCTTTATTATTTCTGCTAAGTCAACGTACTATTTTGGGCATGTTAACTCAATCCACTGGACCCCAGTTTCCTCACCTGTAAAGTGAAATCATTAGATTGTATACTTTCAAACACATTCCAGCACTAGGACTCGGCGGCTATTATCTAAATACTAGGGAAACATTTAGCAAGGGGTGAGATCTTCAACTACAAGTATAGTCCTCTTCTAGGGGAGAAATGGCTCTGGGCAGCCCTATTCATGATCCACCTCTGAAGGAATTCACACACACACACACACACACACACACGCAATCACAGCAGCCTTAGTCTATAGAAGAAGGATACATCTGGCTACCTTTTGACATAAATCAGTCAACTAAATGAAGGAGAAAGAGGAACAGTGCTTTCGTATACGTAACAGTAATTTCAGCCACTGGGCTGATTATGAGGGAGTCAGCTGTGAGCAAAATAACCATGACCTCACAATGCAGTTACATTCTCATAGAGGAAGATATTGGTAGAATAATCACACCAAGAAGTAGCTGCAGATTGTGGTAAATTCTGAGAACTCACAGCTAAAGAGAGAAGAGTGGGCCATTTAAAAAAAAAATATATATATATATTTATATTTATGACAGGGTCTATAGGGTCTCACTACACAGATCAGACTCATAGTGATCCTCCTGTTTTTAGCCTCCCAAGCACTGGGATTATAGGTACACACCGCCACGCCCAGTCTCAATCTCCAGCTCATCCCGCCCAGGAGGCAGGGCCAGCCCTGCATGCCAGCGATGGAACCCTGGTCCATGCCTAAGCAGGTGCTTTCATCCATTGAGCTATGTGGCCAGCTCAAGAGTGGGCAATTCAACCTGAGATCTGAGCAGATCACATGATGTTTGCCCATGGTGCAATGTGGACCTTTCCCATGGGGGTGGAGCCAGTTGAATACACTAGCATGAGGCCCAGAGGAGAGGCTGGGGCTGGAGTCAGAAGCTGGAAGGGACTGTGCCTGCTTAGCAACTGAATCCTAATGAGGACAGGGTCTCCTGGGGAGAGAGGCGGTGAGATGAAAAGGAAGATGGGAACCAACCTGGCCAAGATGGCACATTGAGAAGCTAAGGAAAAGGGGGGGTAAGAATGAGGGACTAGAGTGGTAGGAAGGAGGCAGGAAGGCTGAGTATTGCATGGAGGATGTGGTGGGTGGTGACCAAGGTTGCTGCAGGCCAAAGAGAAGAGAGCCAGGGCCACTGGACTCTATGACAGGAGGTGCTTGCGAGACTCAGTGAGATCTGCTCATGGGTTCAGAGTCATGGAGCAAGTGGAAGGCGAGTAGCCTGGTAATCAGCATGAAAATGTAGGCAACAGGTACAGGAGGAAGACTGAGGCCGGGAGGCTGCCAGCTCTTCCTCCTCAGGCATTCGCTTCCCACTCTGGCGTCTCTGGGGTGTCCCTGACCTGCTGAGTCAGTTGTGTACCTCCCACTCTGCATTCAGTCAACAAGTGGTGTGCACAAGAGGCGGAGAGGTCTTGCACCTGCTTGGGTTCGGCATCTGCTCTGTACGGACCATTTTGCACCGATGGGCAGAGAGGTGACTAGGATGGGTCTGCTTCCTGTATTTAGTAGTGGAGTCTATTGCAATGGTATGGTATAATTTAAAAAACTGCACTGGCTGTTTAAAAATCTTCTAAAATAGTTATTATAGTAGAAGACACATTGCCATTCATCCTCTTGAAGTTGTTGGCCTCACTTCAAGCGCACTCAGCCATTGTTCCTGCTGCTTTCTAAAGCAGTTGTAGGCGTTCTCTTTTGTAGGTGTCTTTAGTTAGGCAGCTGTGGCTGTCCTACCATGTCCTGAGTTGATTCAAAATGCATACAGTTCCAGAAGAGCCAGAGGCCTCACAGCACCAGATCTGTGCGTGACACGGGTCAGGACATATGCCGGGACCGTGTCCCAACCTGCTTCGCTGCGGGACGCACTCAGCGGCAGTGGCAGCATTCGCCATGTTGTGGATCACATCTCCTCAAGATAGTCATGAAAGAGGACTTCAGAAGTCCTCCGGAAAGCAGCGAAGATGGTGAGACAAGTGTGCTCAGCGTGAGGGGCGGACTTCAAGGGCAATCAACAGCATTGTGTCTTCTACGGTAAGTAGTTTTTAAAAACTTTTCAAGAATTCACTATAAGTTTTGATCCCACAGGCAAAAGCAACACATGCTCTACGGCACGCTCCACTCTTGCCCACCTGCCAGGAGTAGTAACTGCTGACTACCAGTGTAACTTCTTCTAATTTCTGGACCAAAGAGAACCAAGCCCAGAACTATGTTCTTCCATGTTCACTCTGGCAAGAGGATTATGGAGCAATATTGGAAGTCCAGAGTAAAGAGACGTTGGTGCTGGGTTAGTTATCTATGGCATGATCACCAACTTAGTGGCTTAAACCACAAGCATCCCAACCACATTGCCTGTGTGAGGCGGGACTCCGGGAGGGCTCTGGCTCCTCTCCTTTGCTGGCTGTTATAAGGTGGCTGTGTGAAGTGCGGTCTTGTTTGGAAGCACTATGGGGGAGGATTACTTGCAAAGCTGTGTGACTGCTGACAGATTTCAGCCCCCGGAGGTGCTACCAGAAGAGCATTGCACCAGTTCCCAAATGGACGCAGCCAGAGGCTTCCCTTGGCCCCTCATACGTGGGCCTTTATGAGGCAGCAGCGGGCTTTGTCACAGCAGGAAAGCCAAGAAGCAGTAACAAGAGTCCGCTTGCGGAATAAAGGCATGTCTTATGGAACTGATTCTACTACTCAGACGCGAACCACAGGTCCCAAGCACACTCTGAGGGAAGAGGTTGCAGAGGTCGCAAATGCCAAGAGGCCAGCATCACTGTCTGGGAGATGCCTAGTGCAGGCACCTGAAACCACCATGAAGGGCCAGGTGAGTTCCACCCCTTGCTGTCTTTCCTGGGTCTGACCTAGAGCTTGTTCTGTAAGCCCTGCTTGGTTTTCCTGGTGAGCTGGGCTCAGATGCCCTCCCTGTAAGAGGCTGCAGATCCCAGATCTCTGGAGGGCTGGAACCTGTCTAGGGGTGCATGCACCCCTCTATTTCATGACACTGACAGGAAATACGAGTGACTGTTGCTCTTGCTCTGTGCCTTCTCTTTGGGCTTAGAGTCCTAAGCAGGGCCACATCAGGTTCAGCCTAGGTCTTTGTCGTGGAGTTGTTTTCTGAAGTCCTGAGCCTTTCTTGGAGTTAAATGACTGTCTCAATTTCTCCACACCCAGCCACAGCGCTCTGAGACCTGCTCAGCATGCTAAGAAACCTCCATCTTGGACCTCATATTCTTTTTTCATAGCTTCATTAAGATGTAATTCACATATCATGAAATTCACCTTTATAAGGTACAGCTTGGTGGCTTGGAATATATTCATAGAATTATGCAACTTTCTCTACAATCAACTGTAGAATTGATTCTTTACCCCAAAAGAAAGCCAGTACATTAGTAGCCACCAACCAAACCCCAAACCCTAGACAACCACTAATCTCTTTCTGTCTCTATAGATTTTTGCATGCTGGACATTTCAAATGAGTGGTATTCTATAAATGGCCTCCTGTGTCTGGTTTCTTTTACTTAATGTTCTCAGAATTCATCTATGCTCCAAGTGTCTGTACTTCAGATCTTTTTGCTGGAAAATATTTGATTCATATTATCAGCTATACCTAGTAACAATCTCCATGCTTAACCCCAACATGTCAGGTATGGCATGGATATGCTACACCTTACTTAATCATTCCCAGAGATGGTTTCCATCTTGGCTATTAAGAATATTACTACTATGAACAATTGCTTGTAGATTTTCATGCAAACATGTTTTCATTTCTCTCGAGTGTAGGATGAGCAGCGCAATGATTAGGTCACACGGTAACGCCACATGTAACAACTTGAGGAACTATCCAGTTGTCATCCAAAGCAATTTTTTTTTTTATTTTCAGAAATATAGGATAATTCTGGAACTTTTCATCCTTTCTACATGCTGTTATTATTCCTTTGGATTAAAACCATCCTTGTGGGAATGAAACAGGATACATCACTGTAATTTTAGCTTACACACCTCATAGCACATGAGATGGAGCACGCTTCCTCGTGCTTCTCAGCACGTATGCCCTCTCTGCAGTGCTTTGGTAGATTTTGTTACCCCTGACTCTGACTCTTCTTTGGTTCCTCTCCAACAGACGAAGATTATGGGTGTCAAGGCAACACACCCGTCTGGAGCATGGGACTCCTTGGAGAGATTGTGCTCTGGGTGCTGGTGACCCCAGAGCTCCTTGGCTCAGTGGGGTCTCATGGGTCCTTCAGATTATTGCTCCGAGGACAGAGGACACTGCTAGAATGCACTCCCAACACCAAGAATTCTAAACACCTCCCTAGACTTCCAGGATTTATGAAGATTACATTTTTAAAAAATAGGACAGAATTTAGTTTTTAAAAATATCTGTAGGGCTGGGGAGATAGTTCAGTGGTGTAAGCATCTACGTTGCCAGTACAAGGTTCTGAGTTCAATTCCTGGTTCCGCATACCATGAGGCCCTGAAACCAGTGGTACACACCCGTCATCCCAGCACTGGGAGACTGAGACAGTAGGAACACTACAAGTCCATCCATATCAAGACCCTGTATCAACAACAACAACAACAACAACAACAACAACAACAGAATAAGAACTTGTAGTCATCAGACACAGAGTTGTGGCCTCTACTCGTTCTCTTGCTCTGGCCCACATCATAGGGCAGGGTGGGAATGTTCCCCTCCTTCATATGACCCATTTGCTAGAAACTCAGAGTCCACAGACTGGGGTTTGGCCAGGCCACCAAGACACAAGGCCTGAGGCAGGAAGCCACATGCACAAGCCAGAAGAGAGCACCTAAAGGCAAAGGCTCTGGACAGAGAAAGACTGTCAAGCTTTTGAGTCTGGCCCCTGGCCACTTACTGGCTAGAGAACTGGGTTACATTCCTAAAGATTCTCAGGCCTGTACCTGAGAAATGAGCAGTTATACTATCTTCCTTAAACAAGTGCTGCGAATCTTAAATGGGTTGGTACCTTTAGGGCACTCAGGATAGAGCCTGGCCAGGAGGAAGCACTCAGCGTCTGATTGTTAGATGGTACAATGGACACCAAGGAAGTGGGTGTCTCTTTCGTGGTACAGACCCACCCCAAGGTCATTCCAAGGCCTCTAAGACCTGTATGGAAACAGACAAATTCCAAGGCTTTAATTGCTGTCTGTTTGCTTGGCTTTTCTTGGGAGAAGAATATTTCCAGTAAATGCCAACAAGCCTTGATTTCATATTCAGAATTCTCTGGAATTTGATGAGGACCCTCTAAGAATAGCTCATTCTTGAGAAAGGGACTTTAGAAGAGGGTTAAACATGCTAAAATTCAACCAAGTCTCCAAATGAAAAATAACAGCTTTAGGGAAAACCAGAGACACCTCCCTCTATTTCTTTTGCTCTGGAAATGCACTGTGATGAATAATGCCCCAGGGCTGGTGTACGCAAACTTCCTCTGTGCTCGCGGAGATAATTGAATCCCCTATAATGATGGGCCATGAAAAAAATAAAATAAAAAAGACGCAGAAAGACAAGGCTGAGATGCCGGATCAGCCTACCTTGGCTTCTGGCTCACAGCACCTACAATTACTCTGCAGTGATTTTTATTTATCTATTTATTGCTCCCTAGGCAGAGAGAGAGAGAAAGGGAGAGAGAAAGAGAAAGAGGGAAAATATGGTCATAATTCAGCCCTCCTAGTTAGGCAGCAAGCTCGAAATTGAAAAAGTTATTCAAATGGATAATGAAATGGAGCTGAGTTTCTAACGCCCTCTTCCATGAGCAAGTGGCGTAAATTGTGGCACTTTGCAAATGGCTTGCGTGTTGCTGGTGATGAGGTTACACAGGCCTCAGCTCTGTGGTGTGGTAGCAAGGAATCGTCCCAGGCTGCCTGGTGGAAGTGTGCACTTCTGCTAAAGGAAGAAGGCAGTCTCTGATTTTGTCCCTGAGATGGTCATTGTCAACCACCCAGTTGAGGCAGGGCTCCCCCTGTGTGGCTCAAATCTTCCCTGGTGAGACTGTAAGAACTGCCCCCGAATGCTGGGCCTTAGACTACACGTATTGGACAGAATCAAGCAAGCAGTGCAGGCTGTTGAGTGCTACTTGGGCTAAAGGGGCGGGTGAGGTAAGGCTACATCTGCCAATCCCGGTGGTTAGTGCCACTGAGGACATTACCACAGCTTCCCTCATCTGTTAAAAGAGTCAGCCCTAAATGAAAAGGTGTCAGCAGACCTGTGGAGGTCACTTCTTCAGCATGTCCCACCCATCCTCCTCCTCAAAAAAAAAAAAAAAAAAAAACCCAAAACTGCATGTGAGTTCTGTAGTGACAAGGACTTTCGTAGATAACTGTCCAAGGAAGAGGCCAATCCGCCGTACAGCACCACTTTATAGGTCTGAAATAACTAACGTACAATTGTCACTGGATACAGCCCAAAGAGATCCCCCAAAGAGGAGATCGTGACCTCAATTTACTTCTCCATGGAGTACGTTCATCTATTCCTGTCACAGAAAAAGAATTTCAGGATGTGTTATTATTAAGAGACATAGGCAAATTTATTAGAAAAAGTTAAAGAAGCATATGCTCAAGAAAAATTGAGTAATTGAATGCTGGCACTCGGGAGAGAGACACTCTTTGGTCTGGGCTTCGGGGTCTTGGTGTATCTTTTAAGGTAGGCGATCTAACGTGTTCCATCTAAAAATAATCTTTAAATTCTTTGAATATGTTTCTTCATCTTAAATTCATTTTGCTGCCCTTTACCTTACCAACTAGATTAATTCATAGATTTATGGTATCTTTAAGGGATTTGGGTATGATGGTTTAGGACTCCCTTCCCCTGCCCAAAGCCCAGACGGAATACAGAATGGATGACCTTGATTAACCTTGATCATGCCTTAGACCTGTGCTTTCCTTTTCTCCTTTCTACCCATTTTTATTTCTTCTATGCTTTCTCACAGTGAAGTATGGTTAGCGAGGCATCGAAGCACAGGTGCGAGCCCTAGGCCCATGTCCCTTTCAACCCCGGAGTATTGACACCAGCTTTTAAAACCGAACATCTCACCATCTATACCAGCACTGTCACACAGAACTTGCCAAGACCATTGGAGGGCATTGTGCCCTGTGCTGCCCACTGTGGTAGTCATTGGCCACATGTGGCTATCGGCTGTGAGGGAGTAGCTAGTGTGACCAAAGAACTGAATACATTGTATTAAATACATTATATTATAATTTAAAACTTATGGGTGGCTGATAGCTATGGTTTTTAGGAAAAAAAAAGAAACACTATTCATCTGTTTGATGGTCAGGAAGATTAGTTGTCTTCCAGGACTTCTGGTGGTTTAAAGCATAAACTTCCTCGTCAAGCAGACTGTTACACAAAATCTCCAGTCAAATGAAGTATTCAGGAGAAAGTACAGACCTTTTAAGATTTTTTTAGAAAATATCTTAGAAATCTTAGGAAATTGAGATTAGGTGCTTCATTTATATCTCTGTTACTGCACTAGGATAGAGCTGAAAAAAGAAAATAGATGTAGGGGAAAAGTTGGAAGAAGAACTACAACCATTGGCTTAATTCTTCCCTAGCAGTCTCTGTTGTAAAGCTATGCAGTAATTGTGAATTTTCCCCAAAAAGAGGGCTAGTCTTGCTAGCAGAAAAATGTGCTCTAGCACACACAGGATTCTCACCAGGACAGTTGTAGCCACAGCCACAAAGGAGACCACAGGACAGGAACTTGAAGATGAATGTCGTATCTGAGGCGCAAACATACGGCAGACCTCAGAAAATCCCAGTTGAGAGAAAAGAGTTTGCCTCTTTGAAGCAGGTAAAGCAAATAGTAGGTTAAAAAGTCAGAAACCTGGAATCTAAGAAATGGAAAGAAAAGGGGGAGATTCTACCAGATGTTCATGGTCAGGATGGAGGGGAAGGACAGGGATCAATAGGTGCTAACCTTAGGGCTGGAAGCCGCCACACTAAGTTGGCATGCTGGTCAGGAGGGGTTGGATTAAGTAAAAGAACCCCCAGA
Organism: Tympanoctomys barrerae; assembly: GCA_002564285.1. NCBI lineage: Eukaryota > Metazoa > Chordata > Mammalia > Rodentia > Octodontidae > Tympanoctomys > Tympanoctomys barrerae. The sequence goes on along the minus strand of NDGN011554472.1, from coordinate 34,805 downwards.
GAGTGAGTGTCTAAAAATAAGAGTTTATTATTTCATACAATGATAAAACCTGACCTAGAGTGGGTTCAGTATTTGATTGCTCTTGCCTAACTGAATTCTCAAGTGAATTTTATGAGGGAAGCTCGTTGATACACAGGAAGAAGTGGAGGCATTGGGAGGCGAGCCTCCTTGTCCAATGCCACATAGCCATGCCACGGCTTGACCCAGCAAGCTGTGGGTTGTGAAGCTGAACACTTCCTGGTAGTGAAGTTCATCTCATATAAAGGATTGAAGCACTGTGGACAGCACGAGAACAGTTATGGAGCATCATTTCCATGTTACTAAATTCGCGATCCACCACTCAGAGAGGTATTGCAGATGGTGTCCAAGTGACACAGCAGACCAGACTGGTCACAAGACCCTTGACCCAATACCCAGAGCTTCCTAGCTCTGAGAACTACCAGGGGCCGTTTCACAGCTCCTGGACGAGGCCCGCTGGAAGAATGGTGAAGCGCCGAAGCCCATCCATGCACCCCGCAGTGTTTGGTGAGTGCCTCGATGCCAGTCTCTCCTCCTCCCACACGTGCTCCGTGGCAGCTCTATGAAAGTAAAGACACAGTGAAGGCCTAGCCATGGATATCAAGCAACGGGAGGAGGAATAACCAGGATCTGAAGCCAACAGGGTTGGCCACGAAGGAGAAAATGACTTCCGGGTGGAGAAACTGACTTCTGGTTGGACAAACTGACTTCTGGCTGGACAAACTGACTTCCGGTTGTTCAAGAACTCAGGAGTCCTGGCTGAACCTAGGAGGTGGCCTCAAACATTGATACACACTACCTTGTCTCTCCATTAAAGTCCCCAGTCAGATTTTTAAAAGATCAAAATGTAGCCCATAAATAGCAGAAATAATGAACTAATACATGCCTGCATGAAAGGGACTTTAGAAAGTATGCAGCTTATATATAACCCAATAAAAGGTGCTATTTTTGGTCAGAGAGAACTTCCACAATTGGAAGATCTAAAACACACTGAGTAGACAGAGCTAAGCTTAGTTCAGCCTATGTGAGGTGTTTTTTGGAAGATAATTAACCCTATTATCATATCTGTTGCCAATGTGATAGCACACTAAAAAATTGATCAGTATTCAGCCTAAAATGCTACAGACTTTGGAATGGAAAAAACCTGACAAATAGGGACTAAGTTGACAAAAATAATTTCAAACATGATTAGAGTCCTTCTGTTTTCTATCCCACACAGCAGGTGGGAAATCCTTGAGAAGAATTAGGGAAAGGTTTAGGGAAAGCAGATTAATGGGGAAAGATTAAATGTATTTCAAAAGCAGTACAAAACGTATTTTAAATGACAGTCCTTCCCTAGGCAGTGATGAAAGGCACTTGGGCGCAGGCAAAGTTCGAGCAGTTGGCTTAAATGTACATCACGCAGTCATCAACACAAACGCACATAAACCGTGGCATCAATTTGTGGCATAAAGCCACGAACACAGAAGACATCTGCAAGGGACAAATACAGCTGCTGACCTATATTATTTCCTTTTTGGGTCTTCCTATCTAATTGCACAAGTGATATAGAAGAGCATTCTTTTAAGAGATAGGAAAACTATAAATATATATAAAGCAAAATATGGAGATCACCTTGGGTGTCCCTCCTGCCACACAAGCGCCTCCTTCCCCCAGGTTTATTCCTGCTGAGTTACCTGCTGCTAAGCGGAGTCTTGGCTGTGGATTTAGTTTCTGTTCATCTCCTTGGGTACAGGCCTGCGTGTACTCAGATTTTGGCATTTACACCATCAGCGTAGACAACCCTGGAAATGTTGTTTCATCGCTTGTTTTCTGTACACACTCATTTTTACTGAATTTTTTAAAAATGTTGAACAAGCCCCAGTGAGATGGCTCAGTGGACTAAGAGCCTGCTTAGGCAAGTGCAGGGACCAGAGCTCAGTCCTCCGCCCCACAGGCGGTGCTGGCCCCACCTCCAGGTGCACTGAGCTGGCCACGGAGCCTGGGTGTGGTGGCGCACACCTTTAGTCCCAGCACTGGGGAGGCTGAAAACAAGAGAATCACTATAAGTCTGAGCCGTGTAGTGAGACCTGTGCCAAATACATTCAGATAAATAAAACGCTGAACAGTATTTCATAACATGATGCTTTATAACCTATTTAATTATTAGTCCTTTTGATGATACTTGCTAACTATGCAATGTTTTATTATAAGAAATGCCCTAAAGAAGGTTTGCTCACCGATTTCCCAAGAGAAATTAAGAAAAGGATCATTTCTAGAACTCATTTAAAACTCATGCATGATTATGATTTAGGAACAGAGCCTAAGACGAACCAATTATTAATGCTGATTCTGCCCCTCTATGCTAAGGCCAGAAAGCCTCTTGCTGTGGGCCTTCGTATAACACTGGATCACGGAACACTGCCTTTTCCTGAGGAGCTCAAGTTGGAGCGAGGGTGCGAAGAACACAGAGGAGCAAGCTGGGTTGAAAAGAAGAGAGAAGAGAGAAGAGCACTACTAAGATTTCCGTAGTCAGAGAGTATGCCTTATTTCTCACATGTGTGGTCAGGTGTGAGGACACATGTAGCATTGAGTATCACATGATTGTGTCTCCAGCCCCCTCTTCACAGCACAACTGTGGCTGGTATCTTATCTTCACTTAAGCCACGTTTGTTATTTCATGTTTATTTCATGATGTGATTAACGCCTGAATTCATGCTCTGGACTGCATGCTCTGTGAAGACAAGGCCCAAACCTGTGTTTATCTCACCATGGAATCTTCTTCACTCTACACTCCACTCAACAGATGCAAGGTGAGTGCTCAGTGGACGGACAGTAAGAAATGCCAGCCCCGTCCTGTAAACAGGAAAATGAGGTCCAGCCAGGACTCAGGAGCTCCTCCTGGTCTACACAGAGCCAGTACCGGGTCTTACCTTCAGGTTTCCTAGAAGCGCACTTTTCTCTCCAGGAAGGGAGTTCTGGCAAGTCTAGGACACAGACAGAGCGGGGCAGAGACTCAGGAGTGTCCAGAGGTGTCCTGTTCCAGGGAGAGCACAAGAAACACTGACTAAAGGAAGCTAGAAGGATCACGCACGAAGACAGGATGGCAGACACTTTGTGAACCACATAGAACTGGGGACTCACGAGGGAGCCAAGCAGCAGACTGTGGGGGAGCAGTGAGGAGACACGGGGACAGTGAGAGGATGCCAGAGAGGCCAGGAGGAGGACAGGGACGTCCAGGGACTTATAACCTGGCCTTCACAGACTTCTCTGCAAGCACTCGCCTTCAGAATAGAGACTCACAAGACACGCAGGTAACAGTGCCTGCGACCCACTCACGCCAGGAGGTGGCAAACGCTGAGCTCGCTGCTCTATGGGTGCGTTTCACTGATCCTCCAAGAGGTCCACTGAGGGAGGCATGAACCTTAGAATCGCAGCTTGTCCTTCTCTCCTCCTATTTGTTTCCAACATTCTAATTATTAAGTACATGACATTTTTCTCACTTCTCCTGTTTTCCCTCACTGCTCTTCATTCTTTGTGTCCTGGTTTCCTCCACCATATTTTCACAGCCAGGTGTGCAGGGCCTTCTGACACCTCCATGAAACCCCAGCATGCCAGCTGCCGACCCCCAGCCTCCGATCCTTGGCTACTCACCACTGAGCCTTCAGTGCCTGGTGGATTCTTACCTCTCCCTCAGACAATGCTGTTAGAGTGTTTATACAGAAACAGCTAGGATATTCTTTTAACTCAGTGAATCTCTAGTGATATTACTGTAGGCAAAGATACAAGATGTGTTCGCTTGAAGTCAAAGAATTTACTAGACATTTGAAACACTAGCCACACTGAGGTCGCCACTAATCCAAGCCCCTGAGAGGCTGACTCCTTCGGGGTCTTCTAGGCTCCTCCCTGTTCCTTCTCTCCAACTTGTGTCAAAACTCCATGGCTGCACATGCCCCATGGGCAGACAGACACAATTTTCTTCAGCTATACAGAACAGGTCTTTCCACTGTCAACGATGCTTGCCTGTACCCAAGGGACCCCTAGGAAATGAGAAAGCTCAGTGGTCCCCAGGGGATGGAAAATTAGGGCAGTTGCTTAGCTTGCTTTTCTACTGGGGAATGAGTTGGATAATTGAGAAAAAGATGGTGGATGGGACTCTCTCTGTACTCATGCTATATACACTGCCTGAGGACCACCAGAGGACTTCTGATAGGAACACTAGTTGATTTGTAGTCTGCTAGCGGTGCAGGGGGAGTTGGCATGTGACATGGGTGGTAGGGCACCCATAGCTGAGCTCTCAGGAACCCCATGAGTGGTTTGGGGAGGTTCGCTAGGGCCATCTCCTTTTCCAGTGAAGACTTTTCCCTTTTGCTTTTTCATTCTTTCTTGTATGTTTTCAGCTTATGATGTTTATGTTCCTTGTGTGTAGTTATCGCACATCTCCATTCCTTTTGTTAGTCCCTTTTCCCTCCTTCCTTCCTCCACCTCTCAATCCCCTTCCTGTTTGAGAAATACCCTCTCCACCCTTTTATTATCTGTCTTTTATTTCACACTTTATTTATATTCTGAGTTTCTCATATAAGAGAAATCAAGCCATTTTTAAGTCTGTGCTTCTGATTTATTCCAGTGAAGACCTCTTTACTCTCCCATGAACTTGGATGCCGGGTTTCGATCCTATTGTCTCAGCCCTAGATTATGCTTTCGACCTGTCCTGTACAACAGCATTTCCTTGAGTTGTCTGCTTGGCTTTTAGTCATAGATACTGACTCCTGGGTTGCCTTCATTTCTATTCTTTACAGACCCAAAGATCAGATTCACTCCAATGTCTATTTACCACAGGGACCTGGGATTCCAGTGTTCTGGGATTCCCCTTTTCTGGGGCAAGTTTGCCATGCCTACTACCTGCTTTGTATTGCTTCAGCATCTGAGTCAAAATTGTTCAGCTGAGTCATCCCATAAAAAGTTAGAGTGAGAGTGCTGCTTAAGCCACTGTCACCTTGGGTAAATTTTGATCAGTCTCTACTCTTACACTACTGAAAATCCAGAACTCATGTCCCAGATTTTAGGATGAGAATGGGAACTCTATGGATGGAGCCACTGAGCCATTGACATGAAGCTGAATATCACATAACAAAAGGTGTCTAGTCGCAATCAAAATAAAAACCTGAGCCACTACAATTGCCAAGGGGCAAGGGGCAAGTGGGCACGGTCAAACTTAAGGAAAGAACCCAGGTACTAAGCAGAGAAACCCAAAGCTAGCTTATCCAAGATGGCAGACTGGAGGCCAACCTTGACCTATAAAGAGAGATCTCCAACCCCCCTTCAATGGTGCTTGTAGCCTCAGTCATCAATGGGGAGTTGACTGAGGGTTCCAAATTGATACAAACTGGCATGAGGTTTACAGAGTCATTCCTTGTGGTTTTTCAGCTCTGGATCAGATCATAAAAGATTGCATTAGGTACCTATTATGAGTATATTGGTTAGCTATTGCTGTATAACAAGTTCACTTTATTGGATTTATTTAAGAGGAATGAATATATTTATAAGAAATGTGGGCTGGGCTAGTCTGGGGGGCACTTCACATGGCTGGGATCATTCATGGACCCTGAGTCCACTGCAGGAATGGTGGGGTTATCATCCAATTAGGGTAGCTTACAGCATTTCTACCCCACACATCTTTCCCTCTTCTGGATATAGCCAAGGAGCTAACTATTTTCTTACAGTGAGAACAGAAGATCAAGAGCAGAAACACAGAGTCTCTTGAGACCTAGTCCAGGAACTGGCACAATGGCACAATCTGCCTCGGTCTATTTGCCAAAGCATAACTCATGTCCAAAGCCAAGTCTACAGAGAAGGAGGTAATGACACTGGGAAAACACTGCCAAGACACATGACAAGGAGTCTGGGCACACAAGGGGGAAGCAACTCAAGGCGATGACCCAGGCTTCCCAATGCACTAGGCATTCATTGAGAGACTGGCGCTCTTGACCTGCACAGCCATCATCTCTTTAATGAGTGGATGTTTTGGCCCTTGCTAAGACAAAGCAGGTATCTGTATAAGTCAATACGGAAATGCAACAATTCATTGGCAAACAGATTTCTACCTGGATTTTGTCTGCTTCTAACTCTGAGATCCTTTTCTATGGGATCAAAATTCACCAAATTACCCTCTGCTGTTTCAATTATTTTTAATCAGGACCTACAAACACATTATATTTTGTAAGTACTTCAGAAATTCAGTAAATAAAACCAAAATGAACGTGAATAACAACCGTAATTCCACTGCCTATGCCAGCAATCTCCATGAGTCTTTTACAAAACTTTCTGCCATTTCTTCTTTAGCTTATAATGTTCTAAAAGTGTCAACAACCTGGGGCAAATTTTCCCTGTCACTGATACACACACATATAGAGTTGGTATTCAACTCACCATGATATGGACCACATTAGTAAGATAATTCTTTTACAGCATGAAAACATTTTATTATTAAAAATAAAAATGTCCAATTCTAGCATTAAGGACAACAAGGAGCTGTCAGATGTCCCTTTAAAGATTTTCACAAGATCCATCCAAAGATTTCTGCCGTATCACTCCAAATATGATGGCTGGAGTAGACCTAGTAACAAGATGGTATAAATCATCATGCCGAGGCCTCAAAGAGCTTATTCCCATAGACAGACTAGCTTTCTTTTTATTCAAAGTCAGGCAGTACATGGTCTCATGATATGCTCCAGCATTACTGTTAGAAAAGGGCCAGCCACATTCCCAATGACTTAGCAGATATCTGAGCAGCATCCAAAGGATGAATCTTAGTGCCATCTTGCCAAGAGACTGAAAAGAACCTGCTGTTCAGGACCCTGGCTCATCTGGCTGTCCATCATTCCCAGGTGAGTCCTAAGCCCACCCACAATTTATCCTGAATCTCATCTCTCTTCTTTCCTAGCCCATGCTCAAGCCTGAGGCCAAGACAGAGCCTGCCCATTGTTGGTCCAGTGAGGACAATTTGTATAATGACAGCGTGTGGATGACTTCTGAACAAGGAAGTAGAAGAGGGGACAGCAAACTGAGCCAAGTGGCTTACAATCTGGCTTCAGCCTGACTGTTACCAGTGAGACCCTGAGCAGATTGCAGATTAGTTTCTATTCTTCTTCTTCTTCCTCCTCCTCCTCCTCTTCCTCCTCCTCTTCTTCTTTCTCTTCCTCTTCTTCTTCTCCTCCTCCTCCTCCTTTTCTGCCTTCTTCTCCTTCTCCTCCTCCTCCTTTTTTTTTTTTTTTTTAAATGTTTTCGGTTGTTACAGGGTGTTATTATGCAGCTCGACTCATAGTGATTCTCCTGCTTTCAGCCTCCCTACAGCTGGGATTACAGGTGTGCGCCACTACACTGAGACACTGGCCTGCTCAGCCCACCCTGGAGATGGAGCTGGTGTGGCATGGGGTACCAGGGATTGAACCATGGTGCTGGTGGTCACTGACTGGCAGGTATGCCAAGCAGTCACCTTGGACACTGTGCCTCAGCTGGGTTAATCAGTCCAGGAAAGCACTGGTCAGTGGTCTGCAGCACAGAGCAGACTATAGATAGCATTTACAGGGAAAATTTACATATATTATCTCTTTGGACTCTTAAATCTGTAGGTCAATGGTGACAGGAAGGAAACGACCCCCTATTAAGGAGCTGACAACTAGTTACCTGTCCATATATATTGTTGCTTGTATATTAACAATTAAGCAGCCTAATAATGTCACAGAGGCCCTCACTGCGTGCCATGTCCCATGCTATGGCTGGTACTTTCATGACCCAATGTCATTATTCTATGACATAAGTTGTTATACTCTCAGCTGAAGTGGAGAATCTCTGGGATTATCCAATAAATCTGGGAGACCAGCACTCCCTAACACCAAAGATTCAGAGTCAATGAAAGAAAGCGTTGAAGTTCAGGGAATCTCTAATACTGGATAGAAAGTAACCCTGTTGGTGAGAACTGGGCCTTTGAGTGTCCAAGTTCGTTCATTCAAATATAGCAAAGCTTAGCTTATTTTACCCTGACAAAGGACAACGCAATTTCCCTGCTGGAAGAACAACAATTAATGTGGACGGTAAGAAGGTGGACAGTCAGAAATATTCAGGTCATCTCATGTTCTTATGCAAGGCAGCACTTAGGGATAAATATATCATGACTTCTCTTATGAAGAGATCTTGCAGGTGACATTGAAGCAAATGCATGAACCCCAGTCCCATGAAATTTTGAATTTCCAACCAAGTTTCCATCTAAAATAGTTACAGTTGCAAATGTCTCAAACTTTTAAAAAGCCAATATAATTCAGATGGTTTTGAACATCTAAAGTAATCATTTGCTCCTAAAACCCTGCTCAAACAAGGTCAGTGGACTGTTTCAGGAGACACAAGCCAGCAAGGGATGAAAAATAGGACAAGCAGAAACAGTTTGAAAATTTTGGAAGCTGAAAAGCAGACAGCTGAGTGGTCACTAAATGATCAGATGTGATGAGGCCGACTGCAAGGTAATTGAAGAAATCTAAGGACCAACCCAGAGAGGAGGCGCCAATATCCACCGGGTGAGGACAAGTCCCTTCCAGGAGGCGTCCTTCTCCCCTGCCCCATGCTCCTGGGTGATTACACTGTCCACGTCCTATCAGGATTTGGAGGCTTATTCCTTGGAGAGAATAGGGATGTGGGTGTGGAGTGGGCGGGTGTAGTCGGTGGCAGTGGGTGGCCCCTTCCATACCCAACGCAGAGAACAGTCTCTTCTGTGTTCAGCTTCCAGAGCGCTGGGGACTCCTGTTCTCCAGTGAAGGCATGGAAAGGGTCCTCCCTGGAGTGTGCGTGTCAACTCAGAGGGAAAAAGATGTAAGACATTCACCTAAGAGTCTCCCCTGAGTGGTTTATCCACAAAATGCTATGGTGAGCTTCAAATTCAGTCAACTTCTGTACCCAAAATTATGAAAACAATAAGGATTATCTAACATCTAAAGAGGGCCTCCAACACAGCAGCTGGGGGCAAAAAGACCCCTGTAAATTATTCAGAAAAGAGAACAACAAATGTGCAATTAATCATGATTAGCTTCTTCAGAAATATCAGAAAATAAACTCTGAAACAAGAAGCAAGAGCAGAACATCAGGAAAAGAAACAGCTAGAACAACTACACACACACACACACACACACACACTATTTATGGAGACTAAAAACACAACTGGAGGACTGAATATCTTAACAAAAGCATTTGCTTTTAACTTTTATTTCTTAAAATCTGGACAGAATCTCTCTGAGTTTTCTAGACCAGTTTCAAACTTTCAGTCCCTCTGCTTTTGCCACTCAAGTAGCTGAGATTACAGGAGGGTGCCACTGTGCCCGGGGAACAAAGCATTTTTTTGAAAGATGCTTCAAAGCCACAGAATCAAATGATGTGTTTCTAAAATCTAAAAAGTAGTAGTTACAGACCAGAGAGAAGAAATCTAGGAGATGAAATAATCAATAAAACAATTCAAGACTATTTCCTAGAGTTTACAGATTGAAAGACCCACTGAGTGTGCAGTAGGAGAAAGGAATCCTATTCACGGACATTATTCTGAAATTTCAGAGTATTTGACTTCAGAAAATGATCCCATAAACTTCCAGGGAAAATGAACAGATGCATGAAAATAAAACTCAGAATAATTGTTTTGCCTTAATTTAATACATACTAGCTGCACATGTCGGGGGGAGAATAATATGAGAAGTGTGTATGTTGTCCAGTAACCATATCAAGGGACTGCCCATGTCCAGCACCTTGGGCACTTATCATTTCTTTGCAGTGAGGTCATTTGAATTCTCTCTACTATTTTGAAATATTCAATACAAAAGTTTTGGCCATATAATCCTACCATGCAACAGAACCAGGGGAGCTGTTCTGTCTACCTAACTGTAATGTAGTGCCTGTTGACCAGTCTCTCCCCATCCTCTATTTTCTCTGCTCCCAAGCCTTGGGTAGCCACTGTTCTACTCCTGCCTCCCCTGAGAGCAACATCTTTAGATTTTGCATATCACTGAAATAAGACCATATTTTCTAAGCAGCATTACAGAAACACAAGGGCCTAAAATCCAACACAGGAGCAAGCCAGTGGGAATTCCTGGCATTGCAGTGTTCTAGAGAGTGTTCAAGTAGGGGAGAGAAGATGAAGATATTGAATATACCCAAGGAAAAAGGATGGAAAGGAGAAATTTCTCCATGTGGTTGACCATGTAGACATTTACCCTGAAAACCTCTTAAGGGAAAAAATAGCAATGAATGTAGACTTAGTAATGACATGAGGGGGGAAAGTCATACAGAGGTAGACAGACATACAGAACAATCCAGTTCCAACAGGGTAAAAGGAAAGGAAGAAATAAAATAGAGGCACCCACTGTATAAAGCTGGAAATGAAATGTGCCCAGGAATACTTTGGTAATAACCGAATACTATTTTATCCAAATAGGGTGGGCACAGACAGGGAAGTAGAAAGGAAGGAGGGAAAATCCTCATCTATTATAATAGAAAGGCAGAAGATAATACTTAAAATTCATTAATCCGAAGAGACCAATGTGTGCCTGTTATTTAGAAATACGTGTGCTTAAATGCCAGGAGAAAACACTAAAAGAACCAAATGATTGCCTCAAGAGGGAGATTGGGAAGAACACTGAACCGGTGGGTGGGGAATTGCTTAGAGATTGTTATGAGCCTCTTAGAACTATTTGACTTTTAAACTACGTTCGTGTATCAGTTTGATAAATGGTAATTTTAAAAGTCTAAGTTCAGCAACTTGATGATCCTGGGTTCTTTGCAAACAGAATTTCCCCAGTTTTGACAGAGGCCTTCTCAACACTGCTGACACTCCCAAGCCGAACAGAATTTGGACAGCAGAACATTAAGTACCTTCTTCAGCCACAGGAACGCACTGTTTAAATAAATTCATCTTTCAAAGTTTAGGGCTCTGACCTCTCATGATTAATCAGGGGGGAAAAATGGTCCACACTCCATCATGTCTTAACCAGAGCAAGCACTTAGGCTGCCCAACGCCACAGCAGATTTCTACAAATACAGTGACTAAGAGATGAGCTCAAGCAAACAATGCTAAACTACATCTTATTTCCCTTCATGGGGCTCTAAATCTTCACGGCTGTCTAAAGAGATCGTGGTGTCCGTGGGACTCTGTTGACAAATCATTTCATGTCCTCTGGGCAGAGTTTGGAACATCCTCTTTCTGCTTCCAAGGAGAGTGATGCTCTTGGCAGGCAACAGTACTTTGTCTAGCTTCATCTCTCTCAGCTCCGTAGGGCTGGCCCTCCCTCCCTCCTTCCCTCCCGCCCTCCGAGGGCTCCCGTCCAGGCCCAAGTCTGGAAGGGCAGTGTGTGGCGTAATTCTTATTTTTGCATCTGATCACCTACAAGGAGCTCCTTGACCTTTCATTGCCATCCTGACAGGTCACATGCTGTCTGTCCATCCATCTGTCCATCTGTAGGGAGTGCTGCTCAGGAGTGCTCAGCGCATGGACACTGTCCCCCTTTCCCTCACCCCATCTCCCAGCTCGACTGTCTTGTCCAGTGGCCCTACTGTGCTGGGGTTTCCTTTGCGCACCTACCATCGCTCTTCTCAGTTTTGACTTATTCTCTCTTTCTCTTTTGCACGACGTCACATACTGATCACATGTTCTTAGATTTTGCTTGGGTCCTCTAATTCCTTATGCTCACGGAAAGGCCACCACTGATGTCACTGCTTCTGTTGTTGTGCCGGCAAGGTCAGCGTTGCCTTTGCCGTTGCTGCCAGCTCTCATTTGTAGGCGTTTTCTGTTTGTTTTGCTTTTTCCTCCTTTCTATAAAGGATCTAGAAATCATCTGATTTCTGCTGCCTTTAGGGAGACTGTTCCACGCTCCGTGTCTTCCCGCTGCCTCTGCCAGCCCCCGGCTCCGCTGTGGAGTTGTAGCACGCACTTGTGCCAAGTCCTTCCTGTTCTCTTCGCCACTGGACCCACTGTCGGGGGTCTTAGACTCTGACCCCCGGTCGGCACATACTTTCACTTCAGCTGCTTATGGGAGGTCCACCCTCTGAGCCAGCAGTGGCACTCTATAAGCGTACATGCCACGGGGGGCTCTCTGCGCTGCTGAACACCCTCTCAAGGGTTCGCCATCACTGCCCAAAGACTTTGCCTGGGTCTGGGGTCAGGAGAGAAAACCTAGAAGAACCAAATGGGTAGACTCAAGAAATGCTAGGCATAGAGGAACAACCACGCGACCAGGAAACTGGGAAGCTGGTGGCCAGTGCAAAAGCCAAAGCCCCCAGCACAGGCCCAGGCTCCCTGCAGCCCTCCCGGGGATGCTCGTCCCAACCTCCTCCCTAGCAGAGACCCCCGAGTCCTCTCCCGGGGGGCCTTCCCTTCTCAGGGATCTGCAGTTAACAGAATGAAGTGGGAAGAATCCTGTTTTCAGCCGGTGTGACCAGAATACATGTATTCAATACATTAAAACCAAAACTCCTTTTCTTAAACAGGTTATATATTCAAAGATTTACACATGTTGCTGATGGCATTTATTTGTGTATTCATTAAACATTTATTCAGCATCTGCCGAGGTCCAGGTGGTACACACTGGCCTGTCCTTCTGGGTTACAATTCAGCAGCACAGATTTAGAATCACTCCTCTTTTCATCCATTTTATACCAGAAACTCAGCTTCTGGGAATTTGTCCTAAGGTAATCATTCAGAAGGAAAAAATAAGTACTATATAAAATATATTTAAGCAGTATTATTTATAGGGGTAAAAAATACTTAAAACCCAGTGACAGGGGAATTAAGATAACCAGAATTTGCATCCCACAAACATCAGGCACTTACTGACAACGACAAACAAACAGCCAAAATGGAAAATGCCTACATAAAAAGACCAGGAACAAACATTCTATGAAAGTATGATCACAGCTATGCAAAAACATACGTGCAGGAAAAGCTGCAGAAGATGGAACACGAGTGCTGCCGTGCTTGAGTAGTTGTGCTACATCCTTCTTTCCCTGCTTGAAATAGTGTAAAGTTGTCTGACTAGCAGGTGAAAGAAGTGACAGACTCTTAAAATTAAAATCAGGGCCAGCAAGATAGCTCAGCAGCTTAAGTGCTGGCTTGACAAGCACCAGATGCTGAGTCTGATCCCTAGTACCGAACAGGGAGGGAGAGAATGGAGGGAGGAAAGGAAGAGAGAGAGAGAGAGAGAGAGAGAGAGAGAGAGAGAGAGAGAGAAACTTGGCTATATATGGAAACATTTCCACCTAAGATGTCAAGGGTAATGTATTCTCAGAAGCCAGCAGTGAGGACCTATAGCATTCAGGATTCAGAGACATGAGCTCCTCAGGTAGAGGTTGTTCTTGTCCCGATTCAAAGTTCCCTGGGGTTTCTGTCATCCTTGACCACTCAATGGAGCGCCCGAGGTCACTTTGGGTGATGGATAATACAGATCCGCCCAAATCAAAATCTTACCCTGATGGAGTTTCCGGCTGATGCTGCACGGCTCACTTTGTATCTCTGAGCGCCTGGCTCCCCTGCTGTAGGACAGAAGCGATGCTGGCAGCTTGCACATGGGCCGAGAATACGAGGGCTACAAAGATCCTGTGCTGTACCCGCTCTTTTGTAAAGGGCCCGAGAAACGCATAGTCCCTATTTTGAGGCTGAAAATCCTGGCGGGTTCCACACACCAGGCCACAGAAGAAGGCTGGCGCCCAGCGCTCTCACTGGTTGCCTAGCGCTGACCGCCCCTGGCAATGCCTGTTGCCGAGTGCGGCCTCAGGTGGCCGAGTGGGTTGTGTCCTAATCACAGATTTCTGGCAAGTCCTATTGACGGCTTATTTCATCATTACAAAGGCAATATGTGCTGATCAAATAAAACTTGGAAAGGCGTGAGAGATGGAAATCCTTCTCCCCAAACCTCCCCACTTGAAGGAACGGGTGTTAACAAGGCCACATTATTTCTTTCCAGGCATGCACAGGTTTGGTCAGGGTTTGAACATAATTGTAATTATGCCACACATAAAATTTTGCATCCTGAATTTTTCATTTAAATGCAACAAATAAGCCATTTTGCTGCCACTTCAGTTTCCAGGACCATCTTTTCTAATGGCTGCAGAACATCCCTGTTTGGAAATCACACAGGCAGCCTGAGGGCCTGTGTGCGTCTCATGCCAGAAAGCCTTTTGTACGCGCTTTTCGGTCCTAGGAAGACGCCTCTCTTTTCCAGGCAGCTCTGTTTTGTAAAACCAAAGGCATTCAGGAGCACAGAAGTCTTTCTAGAAAAGGTGAAGAAAGAAGTGGTATTATGGTTCAGGTTCAAAAATACCCCTCCAAAGCCCACGGCTTAGGGGATGATTGGATCCTGGAGGCGGTGTGCTGATCAGAGACTTCCTCAGTGGATTAGCTCAGGAGCTGAAGGCTCGCTTAGGAGGCGGGGCCGGCTGGAGGTCACTGGGGCCCGAGGCAGAAGGGTGTTCCGGTCCTGGTCCTGCCTTTGTTCTGTACTTCTTGGCTACCAAGGGCTGAGCACCTTTCCTGAGTTCAATCCCTGATTCCAGAAAAAAAAAAAAAACAAAAACAAAAAACCACCTTTCCTCACGAACTCCCTCTGTCTTGCGGCCAGCCATGGGCTGCACCATAAGCCAAGATAAACCTCCTCTAAGCTGTAGGTGTTGGGCAGTGTACCTGGTAACAGGAAGTGATTAGGACAAGGGGGAAGGAAACATAGGAAGAAAGACTGAAAGAACAAAGGAAGCAGGGGAGGGGGGGACAGACAGACAGACAGAGACAGGCAGAGAGAGGAGAGTGAGACAGAGAGACAGAGAGACAAAGACAGACAGAAAGGATGAACCTACGACAGAGAAAGGAGAATGAGGAAATAAGTTTAAAAAGGGAGGAGGAGGAAGAGAAAGAAAAGATGAAGATGGACAGCCTTGGAGGAGGAGGCAAGTGTCTGACACCCTTAGCTAAGAGTTTGCTTTGCCACGCAGCAGGTGCTTTCAGCAGAAGACTAGGAGTCCCTTGGGTGCCCATTCCACTGGCTGCCCATTCCCTTGGGTGCCCATTCCACTGGCTGCTTCCAACGTTGCAGCCTCTGGCCCTTCCGTGCTAAGTCATACGGAATATTCTGGCCATGGGAGTTTGGATCTCATATTAATTTTTCATCCTGAATCACAAATACCTGTGCCCAACTTCCTTTTTTCTAAAGATTCCTCAGTACTAACTACCCAGATGGAGGTTTTGATTGATGGCTTGGGCTCCCGAGCGAAGTGTCCCTTGAGTTCTTCCTCCGGGATTTGCTCCCCTTCCGCCTTCATCCAGCGTTCCTGGCTGGCGGCAGCTCTCTCTACCCAGTACTGCATGTTGCTCCCGTGGCCTAAGCCAATGTCAAGGCGTGTGGTCCATCAGCCACACGCCGGCGTTTTCGTGTGCCCAGCGGGGCTCTGGGCCCATGTGTTTGTGCCCGCTTGGGGGGAAAGCGTGGTTTCTGGAAGGCTGTGAAGCGCTGAAGCCACTGCCAGCTATCATCGCTGCTGAATGAGGAAGCCGAGTCTGGCTGTTCCCCAGGCTGCCCTGGGGACCATCTGCATTTCATGAGCCTGGGACCTGCCACGGCCCACAAGATGACTGCGAACATCAGAGGCACTGGCAGGGCCCCCAGAGGCACAGGAGCAGTCCTGGCACAGCTTGTCTGCAAGCCCGCTCAGCCTCTGCCCACCGCGCCCAGAGACCAAATGCTGTACCCCATGGCCTCCGCAGGAAGAGCCTGCCAGCCAGGGGCTTCTCATGGCCTAAAGCAAGAAGGCTGGTCTCCTTCAGCTCCCCACAGTGAGACACATGGGACAGGCAGGGTCAAAGAGCAGCTTGGCGCCGGCACCCTGTGATCTGAGTTAGTAAGATGTTCTCAGACTCAGTGTCCTGCTCTACAAAATGGGGACAAGAGTCCTGGTCCCACCTACCAGGCTGAGACCTTAGCACTATGAAGGGGATAGTGTAGGTTAAAGTACATGATAAATTAAAGGACCTTCACAGGTCAGGGAAGAGGAAGAAGGTGCAGGGGCAGCAAAAGATCTTTGGAACCAGAAACCCTAGGTGCGAATCCCACCTCTGCACTTGAAAGCTTGAGTTGCCTCACTCTACAAGTGGGGCTGACAAAGGCCCTCTGACTACGCAGACGTTTCTGCAAGCAGTAAACGAAGTAACAGAGGGCAAAACCAGGAAGGCAGGGGGCGTGGTGCAGTCAGTGTCCCTGCTGGGGCACTGTGATCAGAAGAAATGCTCTGAGCTGTTGCAGAGTGGATGTTTGTGTCACTCTGCTAATATTGGGAGGAGGGGCCTTCGAGGGGCTGGGGTCGGATGAGATCTAGAGGTGGGGTCTCTGCATGAGACTCAGACCAGAGACAAGAGGGTCTGGCTTGGTCGTTCGTTTCCTTGGGAGAAGGAACAGCCAAAAGGGAGCGCCTACAAGCCAGGCAGAGGCTCTGCTCGGCTCCAGCTGTGGAGGCGCTGGGACTGTGGGCTTCCAGCCCTGGAGCTGGGAAGGGGCAAACTTCAGTTGTTTAAGTGTCATAGTAGGCAGTATTTTGCTCTGGCAGCCTGAGCAGACTAAGAAATTCAGAGCTGGGGGGATAGCTCAGATCCTGCCTGACAAATACAAAGACCTGAGTGTGATCCCTGGAAAAGAGAGAAAGAGACAGACAGACAGACAGACAGACACAGACAGACACACACACACACACACAAACACACACACACACACAGAGACAGAGACAGACATATAGACAGAAAGGAAAGGAGGAAGGAAGGAAGGAAGGAAGGAAGGAAGGAAGGAAGGAAGGAAGGAAGG